>ML110838.1:0-14702 GCA_003697995.1 Taxidea taxus jeffersonii
GTTGCCTGAATGGATCAGTGAGGGATGCCGGGTAATCCCATCTACCATTTTGGAAGTTATAGTGAACACAAGAACTTAATCTGGTATGGGATTCTGGAGAGATCTAGACTCTCTGAGGGGCCAGCTTGAGGGACCTTAGTGAGAGCAAGGTTAGTAAGCAGATTCCAGAAGGTCTAGGTCTGAAAGCATGTAAGTGTACACCTCCCTGCCAGGAAATATTTTCCCCGGCTCATAGGTTTTTCCCTCCTGTAGTGATCATTCCCCTGCAGTGAGGCTGCACCCCTCTGCAACACCCCAGATTCCTAGACAACACCCAGAAAACCTGAGAGTCCTAGACACTCCCTTTTCTAACCTCTGATCCAAGCTGTTGGCACCTAGGGCTGGGAATGCCTGGGTTTCTTGCTGTTCTTCCTCTAATCACAGTCTTAAGAGATTTCTGTAGAATTCTGAAGGTTTACATGCTTTTGCTCTCTTAGCTCCTTTGTTGCTTCAGTGAAAATTTATGTGCTGAATGTTAAGGCTTGAAAAATAGTCCCATTTCCACAAGGGACCAGTAACCCCCAATTCAGATTTTCCTAGTCTAATATGACCCTTGCTTCTTCCAGAATCCTGTAACCTTTCGTCAGAAGTTCTATCCCTTATGAAATCCTAATTGGTCTCCTTGCGTGGCCTGTCTGGCACAGTCAACACTTGCCCTCACCTCTCCAGGGCTCCCACGCATAATGAGTACATTTTACATAACAATCACATGCTTTCTGGATCCCTGAATTTCCATAATAAAAAAACTTCAGCGGGAAGCCAAAATACCACCTGCAGGGCTAGTGTGCAGTTTTAGGGACAGCAGAGCCCTCCTCAATTAGTATGTTTGAGAGAAAGACTCCTGAGTCTTAGGTTCCTAGAGTGTTTGATGCCCCCAGGGAAGAACTGTCATAAGGGTCCTAGGTTAGACCTGAAAAGTGTGTGACCTCTTTCTTCTGTTGTATGCTTTTCCTCAGCAGCTCTTTCATCCCTCTGACAGTCTTTCACCCTTTCTCTTCTGATTTCCTCCTGATTTCAGGTACCTGTTGCCATGTGTTTGGAGAGGAGTGTTCCCTTCCCCCCCACCTCAATTGCCAATGCCATGTCCCCCACCTCTCCTAATCTACCCAGCTTGTCTCCGCGATGAAAACACCGCATGGCTCCGTGTAATCGTAATCGGATGCTGATTTCAGCTCGGAGGCTGTGATGCGGTGTGCTTGTGTGCTATCTGACTGTCTCTGCTCTGTGGATGGAGCTACCAATCCTAGAGGGACGTCCTCAAAGCCTCCTTTTTAATGTAGGGGCTCAGTCAGGAGAGCGTGTCACTCTTGATCTCAGGGTTGTGAGTTCAAGCCCCACGCTGGATATAGAGATGACTCAAAAATAAAATCTTTGAAAAAAAAAAAAAAACAACTGTAGGGGCTCAGTTAGACATCTGTGGAGTTGAGTTGTTACTAAAATAGAGGAGCACTTCCAGAACTCTTGGCCGGAATGCCGTCCCAGGACAGAAACTATGGCATGGCCCGTTTTCTCCTGGTACCAGTGGCATGTCGGTTGGTATCCCCCAGAAACCAGGAGTAAGCCTACCCTTTGAGAAATCCATAAAGGGAGAAGCCTGAGTAGAACTTAAGGCTCTCCTTGGAATAATCCCAGGTTGCTTGGGAATGGCCCAAGGCTCGTAGGAGCAGAGCCAGAGTAGCTTCCCCCAAAAGGTGATAGGTTACAGGACCCCAAAGGATTGACACTCAGAACTCAAATAAGAAGATTTTTCTGGATCCCTCCTGTCTGACCTCCCACAAGTTTTCTCCTTAACAAAATTAGAAAGAAGAGAATCGAGGATAGAAGAGCACAGAAGTAGTTTAAAATCCTGAATAAATGCACATTGAACTGCCTTTATCACTTGCTTTTGGCCATGTGTATCAGCATGATGTCCCACGAATAAGCCACAATAACAATATTACAACAACTAACAGGATTTCGTGTGTCTTGTGCATCAGGCACCTACTAACTGCATTCCGTGTGTCTCCTCATTGACCCCTCACAGCGATGGGTTATGAGGTGTGGGTATTGTTATTCTCCCCACACTGCAGATGTGGAGACTGAGTTTAGAGATGCTAAGTAATTTGCCCAAGGTGACGTAGCCAGTGAGTGGATGATGCAGGACCAGAAGCCTGTGGTTCTCCCTCTTCCCTGTCTGGAAATGGTAATAATCATCCTAAAAGCTATTCTTCTTTTAGGCTGACTCATCTGTTTGCTCTGACCAAGTCTCCCCATTTGCTTGTGGGATCTTTGTGCTCCTCCCACTTCCTCTCACCCCGTTCACTTCCTTTTCCTGTTCACCAGGAGATCCTCTCTAGAGAGCTAACTGACTGACCCTGGGTCCCCACTCTCCACCCTAGGGCGGGCCTGACCATAACTACACCAAGGAGAAGATCAAGATCGTAGAGGGAATCTGCCTTCTGTCTGGGGACGACGCTGAGTGGGACGACCTCAAGCAGCTGCGCAGCTCCCGGGGGGGCCTTCTGCGGGATCACGTGTGCATGAAGACAGACACAGTGTCTATCCAGGCCAGCTCTGGCTCCCTGGATGACACGGAGACGGAGCAGCTATTGCAGGAAGAGCAATCGGAGTGTAGCAGCGTCCATACCGCGGCCACTCCAGAAAGACGGGGCTCTCTGCCAGACACAGGCTGGAAACATGAACGCAAGCTCTCCTCAGAGAGCCAGGTCTAAAGGCCCGTGGTCCCTCCTCTCCCTACCCGTTCCTTCTCCTCTATGGACTTCCGGTCCTTGTGCTCACTTACACAGCAGGCCCCTTTCCTATGTGCTCGTCCTTCTCCTCCACCTCCCACCCCGTAACTGCTCCCAAGCCCTCAACCGGGAGCTATTTCCACCTGAGTCCGTAACTACCTGTGCACAAGAAATGACGGTGCGTCCCGAAAATTTAGACCTGGATTTTACCACGAACCTCACCTCTTGCACTCCATCCTGAGCCCCCCGAAACTAGGCTCAGTAATGATTCCTCATCAGTACAGAGCTCCACCTCCCCTTTCCTGGGTACCCTGCCCCACGAGAACTGCTGACCCAACACTTCACTCTCCCCCAGCAGAGCCAGCCTGGCTGCTTCCCTGAGGGAACTTGCCCATCAGGGGCTGGGGCAGGGGTCAAGGGTAAAGAGAGAGATGAAGGAAAGAGGCTGAGAGAGGAAGGAGGAATAAGCCCCGCTGGTCTGGGTGTCTCGGAAGCCTCCAGCCTCAAGTGCATCGGAAATATGAGAAAGCTTTTAGGGGTGGTTGGGCTGCATCTCCTGTCCATTGCTGGCAATGGATATTATTCTTGCCCTAAGAGCTACTGGGTTTTTTTGTTTGTTTGTTTTTTGTTTTTTATTTTTTCAGCTGCCAATATTGGTAAGATCTGGGTATGACTCAAGCTGTTCTTCCTCCTTCTAGAGTGTCTGGAAGCTTCTACCTTCTGATGACAGGGTCTTTATTGCATGGCAGCTGGCTAATATGAATTCCCCCACTGGTACCACCGCTGGCCAGTACCCATATGTCTTTGACTCTAAGTAACCAGGTTGTGAGCAGGGGCTTAAGTAATGTGGGGCCCCGAGCGCTGAGTCTCTGCAAGGTCCAACCAGCGCTGCTTAGACCAAAAGTAGCATATCACCTGAACCTTAATGTCCTGCCACTCTCTCCCCACTCATTCTCCGGGATTCTAAGCACAGAGATCCCAAAACACCTTCCATAGAAGGGCCAGGAGTTTTCATAAACGGTCAGGAAGAGAGATTGGGTTTTAGACTCGGGGCACACAGGGCCTCAAGGAAAATATCCATGAGGTTGAAGCTCCTGTGTTCTCTCTCAAGTGCTCAGGGATCTAAGTTAGTGGACAGAGAACCTGTGGCTCTAGGGGTGGTGACATTCCCATTCCAACTCTCTTCCCCACTACGTAATGGACTTTCCAGGCTGTGATGCCATCACTTGGTTCGTGCTCGTTCACACAAAGAGTGCGTGTCTCCTGCTAGGATCAGCGGATTGGAGACATTTTGTCTGCCCCAGACCTTCTAAAGAGCCCTTCCTTCCCCACCCCCCTCCCTAATTTGCTTTTTCTGACTTAGCCTTGTGGTGGTAAGGAGAGGGTGACATCAAAACACAAAGTAGGGGGCAAAGAGTAGAAAGGGAGAATGACCAATGAAGCTTTCTCAGCCTAGGGCAGATCCAGACCCTTCCACCCAGGAACTGGAAGGAACAGAAGAGGATGATGGGCTGAGAAGAGAGGCTAGGGCTTCTCGAGGAAGCTTCCCGACTGGAAACATCTGTGGTTATTGGTATTGAGAAATCAGCTGCCACACATGTGAGTGAAAATGGAGAAGAGCAAGGCTTTTCTGGTCAGTTCTGAGGCTGCTAAGACAGGTGCCAAGCCCTGAGCCCTACTGGTGTAGTCAGCGCAGGTCTGGGTCCACACATGACAGCCTGGCCAGGCCAGCAAGGCTTTGCCAGTACACACACACAGTGGGAAAGGCAAGGTGCCACTCACGGGAGGAAAGGGAGACATTTCACACTTGACAGGGCAGTAAAAAAAGGAGCACTTTGGGTCTTCAGATTCATGATTGAGGATGGGGAGAAAGTAGGAAAGTGGCATTTTTTTTTTAATTGGAAAAGGGGAAGGATCTTATTGCACTTGGGCTGTTCAGAATGTAGAAAAGACATATTTGAAGAAATATCTATTTGAGCACTGATTCACTATGTAAAAAGCAAAACCTCTCTGTCCTAAACTAATGGAAGTAATTCTCCCGCGCTCATGTGTAATGGTTTTAACGTTACTCACTGGAGAGATTGGACTTTCTGGAGTTATTTAACCACTATGTTCAGTATTTTAGGACTTTATGATAATTTAATATAAATTTAGCTTTTCTTAATCACCGTGCCTGGCTTGGAGTCATGACTAATCACTGCACCCGCTCTGTCTGGCAGACCCATGCTTTCGAAAACCTTCTTGCAACATCACCTATAAGTCAACTCAGGGATGTGAGGACAGTGAGGAGCCATAAAAGGTGTGAGGTTCCTGGCTGGAGGTTCAACTCATCTTGAGAAGACAGGTCAAGACCAGAGTTCATTGGCTTGTGAAATCCTTATTTCCTCTAGAACAGTGATGGCAGATGACAATTGGAGTGCCAACTCTGATTGATTGTTAGTGGCTGCCCAAGGTCCTGTTGAGATTCAACAAGGAAGGTGTCATGATTTTTAGTGACATCTCCATTAGGCACTGGAGGATTTTTGGAACATCTCTGAACTTCAGGCATCTCCACAGGCACATGGCTTATATACCATGTATCTTCTATCTCCGTTCTAGGTCTATGAGGACCTCATTGTCCCAGAACTTGACTTTGCCTTGCTGTGATAGTCAGTGGCAAGACTGTCTGATGTAGTAGGAAAAGGACTGGGTACAAGGAAGGTTCATCACAGGCCCAGATCTGCTACTAGCTTTTTTTGATCTTAGTCAAGCTTCATAGTTGTTCTGACAATGGATCAAATCAACATTGATTCCTTTTATTTATTTTAAAAATTTTTTCCTTTTATTTTCAAAAAGCTGTCTTCTCATAATTTATATACTGCATCTCAAGGCTAGGGCAGGGAGCTGGGGATCCATTCTCTGGTTTTCATGAAGACATGACACCTCTTCAGTGACGACTGGGAATCCTGGAAGTCTCGGTGCCAAATGTGGAATTGTATGCCAAGTCTCAGTAGTTGATTTTCTAAACCACAAGCCTTTTATAGAATAGTGCTTCCTTTCAATTCCTTTATCTCTTGCTGGGGGCCAAGCCCTGTCCAAGCCTGACCCACAGAGCTTAGACTCTAGCAACAGCTTCTATCCCTACCCTACATCCCCCCAAGAAAGAAAGAAAGACTGAAGCTTCTCGTATTTAAATAACAATTCTGAGGGTAATTTACAGTGCATAATTCTTCCAACGTTGGTGAGGGTTATGTGTGCTGGAACAGAAACAAGTGTTATAAAGCTCAAGGACAGCCATCCCCTTACACCACGATTTTTTTTTTTTTAATTCACACCAGAGAGGAAAAAGGAGGACATTTAAAGCAATGAAATCCAGCCTAAAACATAAGCCTATGTACTTGTAGAAAGTATCCCCTCCTAAAGGCTCAGGGGGACAGGCCAGACCATGAATAGTGACCACCAGAGCTAGGAACTCAGGTAGAAATTTTCAAATGAGAAGAAAAAATGAATGCATTGAGCACACCATTTGCTCAAAAGACTGGGAGATGTTTCTGGAAGGACAAAGTTTGGTGAATGCATTTTGACACCTTGTGATCCCAAGGGCCAGTATAATCAGGGATTCAACACTGCCTGAGACTTAGAGCTCTACCTAACCTGCGACTGTCCTGTCACTTTAGGGTTAGGAAATGGGAGAGGAAAAGGATGCTGGGTCCAATGGCCCAGGTCTTCATAAGAAATCTGGAGGTGGGGTGAGGCAGATGAGACTTTCGCAACAGCGTCAAGGACTTAGTACCCTGTTTTCAGGTAATGAACACGCTCTCTGGCTTTTACTTTCCTGAACAGTAAAATGAAAAAGTTGAGGCAGATGATTGCTAAGGTCATTGTTTTTATGTTCTTCTAAGAACTCTTGCGGATGAAACAAGAGTCAAGAATTCCTTGTCTGGTTCTCTGGCTATAAAACCTGATGAGTAGGGAGACAGTTGGCCAAATTCTAACAAACTGGACATATTTTTGCAAGGTAATTATATTCAAAATATAGTCTCTGCCCTTCTTTGTGTATTGCACGAACGAATGACGGAACCTGAGATTAAAAGGTATAGAGAGGTCTCCAAGGCATGAACTGAAGCTTTCACCAAACCTAGTCCTACAGAAAACAAGATGCTGCAGAGGAACTGAGAGAAAGCTTCTAAAGAGCTGAGGATGCGCAAGGCTCTAAGTGTAAAGCACTGACCTTCAAGAACATAGAGTAAACTTCAGTTATTTCTACTTGTGGACATAATGAAAAATGTAGGTGAAACAGTCTGAGAGTATGTCTTTTCTTCATACATGAAGGTGACTCAACTGATCCGCTTAATAGGATGTGTGTCTGGGGGTGTTTCGGGCAGCCTTTGTTTTGTAACATTCCCTCACTTAGTGCCCATTTATTTTCTCTCTAGATCATTCTCCCATTAAGCAGCTGGCAGAGGCCAAGCAGAGCTCAGCATAGGGAACAGAGTTTTATTTCCAGTCAAGGCTCCAACTCACAATTTTGGACTCCTTAACAGGATGTTAAAACAGATACAGACAGCCTAATTAAGGGTCTGAGTTTAAACCCAAGGCTGGAGTTAGCCCCAAGCTATGTAATCTGCCTATGCCATTTTACAAGACACAAAGAGCCAAGAACTCTCACTTATCTTGTCCTTCTTGGTGGTTTTCCCTCCAGCCCCTAAAAGCTCGTTGACAGCCTGCTAATGAGGTTCCTATCTCTCCCTCTGCCTCCTTCCTCTTTTGCCCCCCCCCCCCCCCCCGTCAGAGTTCTTGGACAGCCTGCCTTTGGGGGGGTTGTGGGAAAATGGGCTATGAGGAAAGGGTTGTTCATTCCTTCATTCAATAACCTATTCAATGCAAACAGTGCAATCTGGGAGAGGCTTCAAGGCCAGTCAAGACACAAAAAGTCACAGCCACTTGAGACCCGTGTTGTCAAGACCAGTGATGTCACCACTGCTATCTCACAGGGAATAATGCACGAGGTACATGCACTGAAAGCTGAAAACTGAGTGGATCACTGAAACTGCTCCTCTTAGGCTGCAAATATGAATCCAGGTGCCCTGTTTCTCTCCCAGAATGCAGTTTGTGGTTACGATGGGATGAGCACTGTCTCCACCCTAGCAGGCTTTTCAGAAATGCTCAGCACAGTTATTCAATGGCTCCAATGTTGGCATTTGTTTACTGCTTCCGGTTGCAATAACACAGTGTTCACCTTGATCTTTAAAAGGTTTCACTAAACCTAAACCTTCACTAAACTAAACCTCACTAAACTAAACCTTCACTAAAGGCCTAAAAAGGTTTCACTTTCCTCTGAATACCTTCCTTATGAAGAACTACTGGGAGGCCCCTGGGCTAAAGTAAGCAGGCATCTCATAGATAGAAGCTATTTGGTGATTATCCTGGACTGCAAAAGATGACTGGCCAAACATTTATTGAACACCTACTATGGAGCAAGGTATTATGTTAGATTTCCAAGACAAAACCCTATAGGATCTGCCACTCCCTGCCCTACATTACCTTTCAGACCTCATCTCCTTCTATCCTCCTACTGCCAACTACTCTGCTTCAGCTATATTGGTCCCTGTTTCTCTAACCTGAGAGGCATGGTCCCAACTTAGGGTCTTTGCAAAGCTGTTCCCCCTGGTTGGCACTTCCTTCCTGTAGAGAAAGAAACTCGTGGCTAATTCCTTTGCCTTCAAGTCTTTGCTTAAAGGTAACCTCCTTAGTGAAACCTACTGTGATCATGCTTTATAAAATTAATGTCTTTCTAACTCTACTTCCCTGTCCCTTTTACCATGTTTTTTTTTTGTTTTTCCACTGCACATATTGTCTAATAACATACTATATAATTTATTAACGTGTTGAGCATCTATGCTTTTTCACTATAATGTGAATACGATAAAAGAGGGGTTTGTGTATGTGTGTGTTTGTGTGTGTCTATTTGGTGCACTGGTTATCCCAAGTGCCTAGAACAGTCCCTGCACATATTAGGTCCTCAATAAATATTTGTTGAATGAATGAACAACTACATAAACTGAATCAGACATCCAGTGCCCACCTTTTAGTAGGGCTACACATAAACCATATAAGACAAAAAGGGATTTGCCATCTCGTTCTAAAGCTCTCCAGGATCCAGACTCCATACATCCTTTATTCAGCAAATTCCACTTTACCATCACGCTCTCTTTATAAATGTAATCTTCAATTTATTTCCCGTAATATTTAAATAAACATGTCAATGACCAATGGTTGAAGAAAACTCTATCTGTATGTCCCTAATACATTTCTCAAAGGTTACTGTGACCTTTTTGCTCTGCTTGGTTCTTTTCTCCTTCCCCTATGGATCTTTCCTCATGACCCATTTTTTTGCTCTCCACTCCCCCACTCTGTGGTCTCATCCACTGCTATAATTCCATCTTTTCTACACCTGTATCACTTGAGTCATAGTCTTTTCTCCAGTTCTGTTCCTGAATTTCCGAGACCTACTTAGAGGTCTCATTGGTACCTAAAAGTAAACAGGGCTAAAACTACATTTCTTGTCTTCCTCTCGAGGAGAATGGCTTCTCCAGGCTTTCTACTTCCATTTGGGCAATCACTGCCTCCTAATCCCTAGCCTGGCATGCTCTTTGATTCACCTCCCTAAACGGGCCCCACCCTCACCTTTGCAACAAATTGGTTGTCAAATCCTTCACACTTTCTTGAATCTGTTCTCAGCATTTCCACTGCTATCACCTCATAGCAGACTCCTAACTGGGCTCCCATCTCTAACCCATTTGAGATGATCACGCTGATCAGTTTTCCTAAGGTGCAATTCTGATTTTGTCACTCTCTGGCTCAAAAACCTTTGATAGCTCTTCATCATCTACTTAAAGTACAAATTCCTTACCTTGGTATTCAAGACCCTCCTAGAAGGTTCCTTTCTCTGGCAAGATGTACCTAAAATCTAAGATGAAACTCACATGTTCCATTCCCTACATATAATGTACTTTCTTGTTTCTGTGCCCTTGCTCCTACTTTGCTCACTACTAGACATTCTCCCTGCTATTATTTTTTTTAAAGATTTTATTTATTTATTTGTTAGAGAGAGAGAGAGAGAGAGCGCGCGAGCACAGGCAGACAGAGTGGCAGGCAGAGGCAGAGGGAGAAGCAGGCTCCCCATTGAGCAAGGAGCCCGATGTGGGACTCGATCCCAGGACGCTGGGATCATGACCTGAGCCGAAGGCGGCTGCTTAACCAACTGAGCCACCCAGGCGTCCCACTCTCCCTGCTATTATTTAAAAAAAAAAAAAAAAAAATTAACATGTCAATGGCAAAGAATTCATTTCCCTCCCCACACACTCCCCTTGGTAAATAATTTCTTGAAATTCCAGGAATGTTCTAACCATTTTCAGGCATGCACACAAATACATATGCATTTATAACCATATACAATAAAATTATTCTTCATATGCTTTTTTTTGCAACTTGCCTTTTTTTTTAGTAAAATAAAATTTGCGCCCTTTTTCTACCCCAGCACATACAGATTAACCACGTTCTTTTTAACAGTTGCATAGTGTTCTATTGAGTGAATATGCTGTAATCATGTAACAAGTTACCTATGAATGGACATGTAATTTTTAGGGCTTGGGGTTTTTTTGTTTGTGGGTTTTTTTCCGGTATCTTAAGAATTGCTGCAGTGAATATCTTTGGATAATTTTCTTTACATAATTGCATAGATCTGTAGGACAAATTCCTAACAATAACATTATTGGGCCAGAAATCATACACATTTTTAAAAAGATTTGAAGTAATCACTATACTCAATGTGGGGCTCAAACTCACAGCTCAGAGATTAAGAGTTGTACGCTCTTCTAAGCCAACGAGGTGTCCCACACTTTACATTTTAATAACTGGTAAATCATCTGATTTAATTTAATTGGTGCACTGAAAATGTGCACCAATTACAGTCTTAACAATAGTGAGTTTGAATGTCTTTCTCAAAAAATGTTGGACAACCAACAGTTGTCGAACTTTTTCATCTTTGCTAATTTGATAAATTAAAAAAATAATTGTTTTATTACTTTTACCCATCCCCTCACCATCTTTTAGCCTGTTGGTAATTATATATGGTTGAAATCCCAGATTAAAATTCCCTTTCACAGATCCTCCCTTAGCAAATTTCTTCCTTTGCTAAGCATCTACCTAGTTCTCATGCTGCTTTGAAAATTAGAACATACAGATTAGACTGTATGTTTAATTCCTCTGACCACTGTAGTTTGCACATTCCTTGAAAGTAAGGACATGATCTTATTCATAGAAACATAGAATTTAGAGCTAAACAAGGCTTTTCTTTTTTAAGATTTTATTTTTCAGTAATCTCTACACCCAAGGTGGGGCTGGAACATACAACCCTGAGATCAAGAGGTGTAAACTCTGTTGACTGAGTCAGCCAGGTGCCACACGCCCCTCCCCCCCGCCCCCCTTTAAAAAAGATTTTATTTTTAGAGCTAAACAAGACTTAGAAATCATATTTAGCAAGACTGTCGTTTCTATAAACAACAGGAATATTAAGGCCTTTCCTCAACATTAAATTAGTTATATTAAACCCTCACATTAAGCTTGTAAAAGAAACATTGTTACTCTGTTTTGAGGAAAACTAAGCTACAAATAATCTACTGAGAGGAGTGGTTTACTTAGAGGGGGTTCACGACGAGAATCCAGCATCCTGGCTCCATTCACTGCTCCTTCCAGGATATCCCAGCTGCCTCTCGTTTCCCTCACACAATCTTAGCTGCACAATCAATACTTGGTGAATGAAATGACTTTTTAAAAATTTGCCAGGTGTTGACATTAGCTTGCATAGCCAAAATTAAATAAAGGAAACGGGCTGGTGGCCGCGGATGCACAGCTCTACACATCTTTCGCCCTTCTTTGGGGGTGAGGGGACGGGGAGTGTCGTCGGCAGCTTTTGCTCCAGCGACCCCGTCCCCACCGGAGCAGGCAGCTCGGGGGTCCTAAAGGAAGCACGGCTGCGCGCGGCCCCTTTAAAGCCGCAGGCGGCGCGTGCCCACAGTCCTTTCAAATGGACCAATAAACGGACGATGGGCGGTCCATCGAGAACCAATAAACAACGAGGACACTGCGGGGTGTGCGGCGGCCCAAGCGGTTTCAAACGGCTTAGAGCAGGCCCCTCGGTTCTGACCCGGCGGAGGTGAGTGGACGGTGGGCCCGACCCACCCACTGAGGCCCTCGGGTCCAGGCGTCGCGCGCGCTGGGGGGGCCTTGAACCCCGGGCGGGGGCCTCCGCGGACGCGCCCCTCCCTCGCCGCAGGAACCCGGCGAGTCTGAGGCGGCTAAGCGGGGCGGAGGCCGGGGGACGCGCGGCTGGGAGGGCGGGGGGCGTGGGCGCTCGTGTGCGGCCGAGGCCGGGATCCGGGTGACCCTAGCGCGCCGCGGCGGGGTGCGGGCGGCAGCGTCGGGGAAATGCTGACGGCGCAGGGCCGCGCCGGGCGGCTGTGGGTGTTCCAGGGCTGGGGCGGGGGCCTTGCGAGCCGGCCCTGCTGCGGTGCACTCGCGTAATTGTCAAATGAATGAATGAGTGAATAAGAACCTAGGAGGGCTGTCGTGGTTGTGAAGGGCCCGGTCGTCTCGAAGCGTGACAAGGATTGCGGCACCGGGGCCTGCCAGCGCACCTGTGTCCCTGCCGGCTTGCTGCGGTTTTAATAATTCCGATCATACCGCTCCGCCCTCACGCCTGGCTTGCTTTCTCAAAAGGTGTCAGTAGAGTTCAGGTATCTTTCCAGCTCTGAAGGTTTGGCGGACCTATACAATAGCCACCAGTGTAGGTTAACTTGAGCAGGCCCTGCTACTTTACGGTTCGGTAAACTAGATTTTTACTTTTTAGCTCTTACCACTCTTAGGCTGTTGAGATAGCGACCCTGCAATCGTGGTAACTGTCAGGCAGGATTTAAATGCATCCTGTTTTGTTTCTGGGATAGAAAATGGTGAAAGCGATGTTGCCAGAGTGGCTACTGTGTGTTAGAAAATATATTCGTGTTGATGAATCCTAACAATGAGTTTTTCATTCAGCATCAATAGAGGGTAAAGTGGTTTTTGCAGAACTTGCCCCAAATTTATGCTTGGCTCTAATTCTCACAGGGAACGAAGGCATCAAATCTTGGCCCAGAAATGCTGCCTGTCTTATTTTATGCATAATTATAGTAATTGAAAACTCATTTTTAGAGAGGTGAACTCCTTCTTTCTCCATTTTCATCACCCTGAAAAGTCCTTCTTTGACCTGAAGAGTCGATATATTAAGCTAACAGTCTTTTGAAACTTTTAAAAAGTCTAAAAGATTTGGGCTTTTCTTAAGGGACTGGACAGACTGTAATGTTTTTATAAAATTTAATGACATAGAGATGAAATCAATTTATTTTGCCAGCATAAATTAAACTTAGTTGGTCAACTGTGAGAAAAAAATTTTACACAGGTTTTCTAAGTCTGTTCACCGGAGCACTGGCAGGCAGAGTATTCCATAACAATCAGTATACCTTATACTTTATCACTTTCAATATTTTGATCATCAGCTTTGAATTATGAACAACAGTATAGCCTACAACTGACAACTCAATTTTAGCAGCAGAACTTTTTCTTTTTTTTTTTTTTCAATTAAAAAAAAGATTTTATTATTTATTTCAGAGAGAAAGAGCGTGAGCTGAGGGTAGGGACAGCGGGAGGGGGAGAAACAGGCTCCCTGCTGTGCAGCAGGAAGTCTTAGGGGGGCTTGATCCCAGGACCCTGAGATCATGACTGAGCCAAAGGCAGACACTTAACCGACTGAGCCACACAGGCATCCTGCAGCAGAGCTTTTCAACTGCAATAAATTTGAGTACCTTAACATTATGAACACTGTTCTAGATTTTGAGGAGGCATTAGAAATAATAAAAATATCTTTAACAAGGCCTTAGGATATTGTTTAAAATCTTGATGTGGAATGAAAACTTTTGTTTTGAAGTAAAGCTAGGCTTTCTCTTGCTCCTTTGACTTAATGGAGTCTCATTCATTCCTTCAACACATGCTGAGATTGATGCCCACTGTGTGTTAAACACTGTTCTAGATTCTGGGAATACACCAGTGAACCAGAAAAAGACAAAGCTCCTGACCTAAGGGAGTTTGACAGTTTTATCTCTCAAACAATTTGCTGTAGCAAATTGTATTTTCTATAATCCCTCTGGCCCAGCTCTGGTCCTTGAACAAAATAAATACTCAGACACTTTTATTAGCTGTAGCTAACATTTATTGAATAGTCACTGGGCGCCACATTTTATCTCCTAATCCTCACAGCTTTTTACAAATGAGGAAACTGAGTCTTCAAAAGGTTATGCCACTTATTCAAGATCATCACAACTAGTAGAATCTGAATTTGAACCCAAGTTAGTCTGTCTCCAGGGCCTTTGCTTTTAACCTGTGGTTCTACTATATGAAGTAATGAGATCTGTTATGGAGAATTCAGGAGCACTTTCTTTCTCGGTAGAATACTTTCCCTTCCTTTTTTCTTAATACTTCTAGCAGAGCCAAGAGAAAATAGGAATGAGAGGCATGGTAGTTTTTAGAGGGAAGATGGGGTGGTTCAAAATACATTATTTAATGGACAGCTGTGACTTTGGGGGAGATTCTGGGGTAGTATAAAATTGAGATCTTGATCTAATTACCATTGATGGATTCCTGGTGAGCAATGTTGGAGTGGTTTGAGATCCTTAAATGACTTTTATATTTCACTTTATCTCATTCCTGTCCGGGTGGTTGCCCTATTTACATGAGATACCTCAGGCATGTTAAACTTAATTCTTTTTGGCCTTTACATTTGCTGTTCTCTTTGTATACCAGCTCTGCTCAGGTCTCAGCTCAAATATCATCTCCTTAAAGAGGCATTTTCTTTTCTTTTCTTTT
>ML110838.1:15102-68082 GCA_003697995.1 Taxidea taxus jeffersonii
TTTTTTAAGATTTTATTTATTTATCTGACAGAGAGATCACAAACAGGCAGAGAGGCAGGCGGAGAGAGAGGAGGAAGCAGGCTTCTGGCTGAGCAGAGAGCCTGATGTGGGGCTCGATCCCAGGACCTGAGATCATGACCTGAGCCGAAGGCGGAGGCTTTAACCCACTGAGCCACCCAGGCGCCCCTAAAGAGCCATTTTCTATGCTTCCAATTAGAGTAGCTTTCTTGGGCACTTTTGCTTCACTTTACTTCTTTATTCATTTCATAGCATTTATCACTATCTGATAGGTCATTTATTATTTGGTTGTGTATTGTCTGATTTCCTCACAGAAAAAGAAAGCAGGGCACAGATTTTTTTTTCCTTCTACCTTTGAGGTTACCTCAATGCTCAAATAATTCTTGAAACATAAAAGGTAGTCAAAAATATTTGTTGGGGGTGCCTGGGTGGCTCAATGGGTTAAGCCTCTGCCTTCGGCTCAGGTCATGATCCCAGGGTTGTCTGATCAAGCCCCGCATCGGGCTCTCTGCTCCTCAGGGAGCCTGCTTCCTCCTCTCTCTCTCTGCCTGCCTCTCAGCCTACTTGTGATCTCAGTCTGTCAAATAAATAAACAGAATCTTAAAAAATATATATTTGTTGAACAAAATTGGCCAAAATCGTCATAGTCTTCTCTATGTGATAAAGTGATAAAGACAGTAAGTATATAAAATAAAGCTGGCTGTGTTACTGTGTCTTTGGATGTGAACCGTATCTCAACAGACTAATTTGGGAAGTCTTCAACTAAGAAAACTGGAAAAATGGTACCTTTATCTTTGTGTCAACTGGGAGGGAAGGTAGATTTGGCTTCCCCACTCCTGCCTTTGTTGTTGTTATTATTATTTATTTTTTAAGATTTTATTTTATTTTTGGGGGGCACCTGGGTGGCTCAGTGGGTTGAGCCTCTGTCTTAGGCTCAGGTCATGGTCTCAGGGTCCTGGGATTAGGGTGCATCAGGCTCTCTGCTCAACAGGGAGTCTGCTTCCCCTCTCTCTCTGCCTCCTTGTGTTCTTTCTCTGTCAAATAAATAAAATCTTACAAAAAAAGATTTTATTTTATTTTTTAAATAGGCACCATGCCCAAGGTGAGGATCAAACCCACAACCCTGAGATGAAGATTACATGCTCTACTGACTGAGCTAGCCAGGTGTGCCTGCCCCACGCCACTGTTTATTTATTTATTTATTTATTTGAGAGAAAAAGAGACAGGGCAAATGTGCACGCTCACATCAGAGTGGTGGGGTGGAGAGAGAATCCTAAGCAGGCTCCCCTGGAGCCTGCTGGGAACTGCCACAGGGCTGGATCTCATGACCCTGAGATCAAGAGCTGAGCAGAAATCAGGAGTTGGACGCTTAACCAACTAAGCCACCCAGATGCCTCTGTTGTTATTATTATTTTTAAAGATTTTATTTATTTATTTGACAGACAGAGATCACAAGTAGGCAGAGAGGCAGGCAGAGAGAGGAGGAAGCAGGCTCCCCGCTGAGCAGAGAGCCTGATGCTGGCGATCCCACCTGAGCCAAAGGCAGAGGCTTTAACCCACTGAGCCACCCAGGCACTCCTGTTATTATTATTTTTTTAATTTAAAAAACTTTCTATGGAAGTTTTTAGGAGTATTGGTCAAGTATATTTTAGGGTGTCCCACTATTGGGATTTATCAGATATTTTTCTCATGATTAGACTAGGGTTATGGTTTTTAGGGTGGATGATGGCAGAAAGAAGTTACCATTTTCATCATCTCATATTGAGGATGCATACTGTCGACATGATTTATGACTGTTGATACTGACTTTGATCACTTGGCTGAAATATTGTTTGTTGGGTTATTCCTCTATAAAGTTAATTTTTCCCCCCATTCCATACTGTCCTCTTTGGAAAAAAAATAACTGTGTTGCCTACATTTAAGGAATGAAGAGTTATGCTACTGTTCTTTGGGGTAGAGTATCTACATAACTTACTTGGAATTTCTGCATGGAAATTTGTCTCTCTTTCCTCATGTGTTAATTTAGTCAAGTGTCTACTTATATCAGTATGGAATGAAGAATATCTATTTTATGCTTTGAATTATATTCCAATATTTATTTTATTGCTCAGATTGTTCTATTGGGAGCTCTTTCAGTTGGCTCCTGTGCCCCTTTAACATACTGGCGTGTGTGTGTGTGTGTGTGTGTGTTTAATATAATTATTTTTTAACACTCCCTTACTTTCTGGCACTACAAGATGCTCCAGGCCCATCTCGTATACTTCTTGTCACAGTGCTAAAATCAGCTATTTCTCCAAGGATCTCTGCTTCCTTTTATTGGAGAACAGTATAAGAAACCAAGATTTGGGTACTAAGTATTTTCATTGCTGCTTTCTTTCTTTCTTTTCTTTTTTCTTTTTTTTAAGATTTTACTTATTTATTTGAGGGGGGGGGGTTGAGAGAGACCACAAGCTGGGTGAAGGGCAGAGGGAGAAGCAGAATTCCCGCTGAGCTGGAAGCCCAGTGCAGTACCTGATCCTGGGACTCCAATCGTGGGACTCTGGGATCCTGACCTGAGCTGAAGGCAGATGCTTAACGTGATCCTGGGACTCCAGGATCCTGACCTGAGCTGAAAGCAGATGCTTAACCGATTGAGCCACCCAGGCGCTCTCACTGCTACTTTCTTTTAAGCCCTCTCAGCTAACCAAGTGTAGAGTTAGTTTTATACTAACGCTTATATATAGACCTGTCTGTAAATATTTCTGGGTGTAATCATCTGTATAACTATGTTAAGTTTAACCTGAGTTCATACTGATATCTCCAGTTCTAGTCCATTACCACATAGACTATTCTAGCCTTCTCCCCTTGCTAATCTGTGAATTTACACATCAGCAGTAGAAACCTGGCTTCTACCATCCATTTACTTAATTGTTCAATTCCAGTATACATGTATAGCAGCAACAGAGCTGTTAACCCATACTCTCATGGGAAACAACTTTATCCACAGAGTACAGTGCTTAGGTACCATTCCTTATGCAGTTATTAAGTCACTCCTTTTGAGTTTATCTGATAGTTTTTTCATTATTAGATAAGAGTTATATGTTTTTGGAAAGAATGCCACAGAATACTGTCATTTTGTATCAGGGGATATGTGGCTTTAGCATGATATCACTGATGATGTTGATCTTGATCACTTAGTTAAGGTAGTGTTTACCATGTTAATATGTGAGGTTACTATTTTTCCTTTTCTTTACTGATTCTTTGGAAGCAAATCACCTAAGTCTAGCCCACCATCAAAGTGGATGGAGGGCTTAAGTACCACTTAAGAATATCCACATTTATTATTTGGAATTTTTTTTTTTTTAGAAAAAAAATTTTTTTAAAGATTTTATTTATTTATCCGACAGATAGAGATCACAAGTAGGCAGAGAGGCAGAGAGAGAGAGAGGAGGAAGCAGGCTGTCCGCAGAGCAGAGAGCCCGATGCGGGGCTCGATCCCAGGACGCTGGGATCACGACCCGAGCTGAAGGCAGCGGCTTTAACCCACTGAGCCACCCAGGCACCCCTATTATTTGGAATTTTGGAAGGAAGATTTGTCTCTTCTCCCATTCATTTTTATATTCAACCATTTACCAATATCAGTGTATCTATTTTGTACTATTAGTTATAATTTTGATCCTGTGTTACTTATTTTTTTGCTGAATTGTTCCAGCTTTGGCCATTGGAGGATCTTTCATGTTGGCTCCTGTGTCCCTTTGACATGTTTCCATCCTTTTTTTTTTTCTTTTTCAGCATTTCCTTACTTTCTAGTACCATAAGATGCCCCAGACACATCTTATATTTTCCCTGGCCCAACCCTAGAATCAGCCATTTCTCTAAGGAGCCTTGGTTCCTCCTACTAGACAGTGATTTATAGAAACCAAGATCTAGGTGCTCATTGCTGGGGGTGTCATTATTTCTAGGACCTCTCAGTGGACAGAGCTAAGTAATATATGTATGTAGGCTAAACCATGTATATGCATATACATACAATTGTTTCTGTATCTTTCTGTCTGTATTTTTTTTATTATTTTTCTTTCTGTCTATATATTAAACTAAATGTGAATACATACAGTTCTCTCCAACTTTCAGAGGAAGCTTATGTCCCAAACAAATGTCTTCTTTGTAACTTGCTTTATACTGAGATCTTTTTCCCCCAATTAAGACTTTTTAAGTGCCACATAAAGCATTGTTTTCCATGACCTGGTAACAGCAGTTGTTTGACCTGGAATGTGATCTTTGTTTAGATGCATTCAAAGCATAAATTCTGACTCAGCTGGAATGGTCATACATTTTTGGCATAGATAGGGTGTCAGATAAGCCATGGTGACCTCATGTCTCTTGACCTTTTCTCTTCAAACATGATTTTTGTTATTTTATTAAGAGATAAGAGACCTACTTCTTTGATCTCTTAATTATATTTTTTAGAGATTTGTTATTAATTAAAGTGACTTTTAGATCTTTTCTGTGAAGATGAGAAAAAAAATTGCATAGTTTCAAGAATTTCTTGAAATGAAATTCATTTGTTTATTGTGGATACATTTTTGTTTTTGTCTTTTCATTTTTCAATCATAAGACTTAAAGTAGCATTTTATGTATCTGAAAGTCAACTACCAGGAAATAAACCAAAAAAGTTTTTCAGTAGCTTAAGTAGGTATCACAGATTTTATTGACTTCCCTCAAGTAGATCCTATTCTCTTTTATTTTTTATTTTTTTTTAAGATTTTATTTATTTATTTGTCAGAAAGAGAGGGAGAGAGAGTGAAAGAGCACAGGCAGACAGAGTGGCAGGCAGAGGCAGAGAGAGAAGCAGGCTCCCTGCCGAGCAAGGAGCCCTATGTGGGACTCATCCCAGGACGCTGGGATCATGACCTGAGCCGAAGGCAGCCGCTTAACCAACTGAGCCACCCAGGCGTCCCCCTATTCTCTGTTTTTTTTTTTTTAAAAAAGATTTTATTTATTTATTTGATAGACAGAGATCACAAGTAGGCAGAGAGGCAGAGAGAGAGAGGAGGAAGCAGGCTGTCCGCAGAGCAGAGAGCCCGATGCGGGGCTAGATCCCATGACCCTGTGATCATGACCCGAGCCAAAGGCAGCGGCTTTAACCCACTGAGCCACCCAGGCGCCCCCCCCCCCCATTCTCTTTTAGACGCAGTTTCAGCTTGCTTGGTTCTTTAAATCAAGAGCTAAGACTTAAAAAAGCAGCACTGTTACAAGCTAACTAAAAGTGTTAGCTTGATCAAAAGGAAGGAAGAAAAGCTACAACATGCAAAACATTAAAATTCAAAAAAGCCATATTGGAAGCATTTAGAATTGGTGCAAGAGTCCCTCATACCTCTGTGGCTGTAGTAGATTATCCTGAAAAGCTTAAATGATTATTAGTATACTTTGTTTAAGAAGACTGGGAGGGTTAGGTATTTTCTTAGATTTATATGGGAAAAAAAGTTACATAAAATTGTTGTTCCAAGGTGGCCACTTTGGCTGTCTAGAACATTTTATTTCCTAATCAGTTTTTTTTTTAATTCAGTTTTTTGAATAATCATTTTATGTCCTTATCCACTTGTAGTATGAAGTCTCTCATTTGTAGATTTTAAGAATTTTTTTAGTACTATTATTCCACATTTTTCTTTTTTCTTTTTTTTTTAATGTACATTAAAAAAATTTAATGTACATTAAAAAAAAAAAGCCTCATGATGGGTGCCTGGGTGGGCCAGTCAGTTAAGCACCTGACTCTTGGTTTTGGCTCAGGTCGTGGTCTCAGGGTCCTGAGATTGAGCCCCACACTAGGCTCTGTACTCAGTAGGGAGTCTGCTTGGGATTCTCTCTCCCTCTCCCTCTGCCCCTCCCCTCCTACTGGTGCCCCTCCCAAAGTAAATAAATGATTCTTTTTTTTTTCCATTTTATTTTATTTCTTTTTAGTGTTCTAGAATTCATTGTTTATGCACCACACCCAGTGCTCCATGCAATACATGCCCTCCTTAATACCTACCACCAGGCTTTCCCAACCCCCCACCCCCCTCCCCTCCAAAACCTTCAATTTGTTTCTCAGAGTCCACTGTCTCTCTTGGGTTGTCTCCCCCTCCAATTTCTCCCAACTCACTTGTCTTCTCCATCTTCCAATGTCCTTCATGTTATTCCTGAGATTGAGCCCCACACTGGGCTCTGTGCTCAGTGGGGAGTTTGCTTGGGATCCTCCCTCTTCCTCTGCCCCTCCCCTCCCACTCGTGCCCCCACTCTCTCTCTCAAAAATAAATAAATGATTCTTTAAAAAAAAAAGTTTCATGAGGGTCGCCTGACTGGCTCAGTTGGTAGAGCCTATGACTGTTTTTTTTTAAATTATTTATTTGACAGACAGAGATTACAAATAGACAGAGAGAGGGAGGAAGAAGCAGGCTCCCCGCCGAGCAGAGAGCCCAATGCGGGGCTCCATCCCAGGACCCTGAGACCATGACCTGATCCGAAGCCAGAGGCTTTAACCCACTGAGCCACCCAGGCGCCCCAAGCCCATGACTCTTGCATGGGATTGTGAGTTTGAGCCCCATGTTGGGTATGGAGATTACTTAAAAATAAAGCCTCATGAGGGGTGCCTGGGTGGGCCAGTCAGTTAAGAAAACAAACAAACAAACAAACCAAACAAACAAACAAAAAACCTCATGAAAGCCTCCTGGTCTAGAGTAGTATGAGTGCTTCATTTGGGAGTAAAGACCAAATCTCATATCAGAAATCTCTATGCAGTAAATAAAACCACTTTTTACGCTTCTGAGGACTATGTGCTTGTTTTGAGCAATGTTTAATATGGGAGACTCCTCCAGACAAAATATAGACAGTCCCTTTGAGTATTACAAAATGGCATTTACTTTTTAATTAATAGTAAATCTGCTTTCTATAGGATACAAAGGAATAGATTATCTGTACTTCCAAAGAGGCAGTTTGTTTTAAACCAGAGGAGACTTCCCTTTCTTGGTCGTAAGAGCTCTGTGCCTTCCTTGGACTAGAAGACTGAAATATGGGTTAAAGTCTGAACTGAATCTAAAAACCCTGAAGGACTGGGATGGTGCTTATAACAACATAATAATGGCAGGTACCATTTCTTGAGTGTTTGGCAGTTGCCAGGTAATCTGTAGTACTCTTTTCTTATATAAAGTCACTAGGTTTGTATAATATGGCCCTTTTCAGCCCTTTTGGCCCCTTGAGTTACAATTCTGTTCTTTAATTTGCTTAGCTTTTGGGGGCTTTGACACACAAGCCTGTAACATTCTCTATTTTCCTCACTTGTTATGCCTTTGCCTGGCTAATCCCTATTAATTTCCTTTAGTTCTCAGCCTTAATTAGGGCATACCTCAGAGATACTGCAGGTTCAGTTCCAGACCACTGAATAAAGCGGATATCACAATTAAGTGAGTCAATTAATTTTTTTTGGTTTCCTAGTGTATGTAAAAGTTATGTTTACAGGACACTGTACTCTGTTAAGTGTGCAGTAACATTATGTCTAAAAAAACAATGTGCATACCTTAATTAAAGAATATTGTGGGGGGACACCTGTGTGGTTTAGTCAGTTGAGCATCTGCCTTCAGCTCAGGTCATGATCCCAGGGTCCTAGGATGGAGCCCTGTGTTGGGTTCTCTGCTCAGAGGGGAGGCTGCTTCTCCTTTTCCCTCTGCCACTCCTCCTGCTTGTACTCTGTCTCTCTCTATCAAACAAATAAATAAAAATCATATACATATGGTGGGGTACCTGGTTGGCTCAGTCAGTTAAGCATCTGACTCTTGATTTCCACTCAGGTCATGATCTCAGGGTATGAGATTGAGCCCCCAAATCAGGCTCTGTGCTGGGCATGGAGCCTGCTTAAGATTACCCCCACCTCCCCCAGCTTGCTCACTTGTACACACTCTTCTCTCTAAAAAATATATGTATATATACTTTAAAAATATAGATTTTTTAATACATATATATAATGTATATAAAATATATATATATTTCAGTGTATGTAATAATTCCGCCGATAGAAGGTCTTGCCTTGGTGTTGATGGCTGCTAGCTGGTCAGGCTGGTGGTTGCTGAAGATGGGAGTAGCTGTAGCAGTTTGTTAAAATAAGACACCAGTGAAGCTTGCTGCATCGTTGGACTCTTCCTTTCACAAACAATTTCTCTGTAGTATGTGATACTGTTTGATAGCATTTACCCACAGTAGAACTTATTTCAAAATTGGAGTCAGCCTCTCAAACCCTGATGCTGCCTTTTTTTTTTTTTTAAAAGATTTATTTATTTATTTATTTGTCAGAGAGAGCTGAAGTAGAGGGAGTGGCAGGCAGAGGGAGAAGCTGGCTGCACGCTGAGCAAGGTGCCTGATGCAGGACTCTATCCCAGGACCCTGGGATCGTGACCTGAGCTGAAGGCAGATGCTTAATCACCTGAGCCACCCAGGTGCCCCCCTGCTGCTGCTTTATCTACAAGATATTTCAAATCCTGTGTTGTCATTTCAGTAGTCTACTCCTCATCCATTAAAATTTTATCATGAGGGACGCCTGGGTGGCTCAGTTGGTTAAGCGGCTGCCTTCGGCTCAGGTCATGATCCCAGCGTCCTGGGATCGAGTCCCACATCCGGCTCCTTGCTCAGCAGGGAGCCTGCTTCTCCCTCTGCCTCTGCCTGCCTTTCTGTCTGCCTGTGCTCTTGCTCACTCTCTCTAACAAATAAATAAATAAAATCTTTAAAAAAAAATTTTTTATCATGAGATTACATCATTTCAGTTACATCTTCAGGCTCCACTTCAGATTCTAGTTCTCTTGCTGTTTCTACCATATCTGCAGTGACTTCCTCTACTGAAGTCTAGACCCTTCAAAGTCCTCCACAAGAGTTGAAATCAGCTTCTTCCCAACTCCTGTTAGTGTTGATACTTTGTCCTCTTCCCATGAATCATGAATATTCTTTTTTTTTTTTTGAAGATTTTATTTATTTATTTTGACAGAAATCACAAGTAGGCAGAAAGGCAGGCAGAGAGAGAGGAGGAAGCAGACTCCCCACTGAGCAGAGAGCCCGATGCGGGGCTCAATCCCAGGACCTCAGCATCATGACCTGAGCCGAAGGCAGAGGCTTCAACCCACTGAGCCACCCAGGCGCCCAGAATCATGGTATTTAGAATGATGAATCCTTTCCAGATGGTTTTCATTTTACTTTGACCAGATCCATCAGAGGAATCTCTATGGCAGTTATAGTCTTATGGAATGTAGTTTATAAATAATATTTAAAAGTCAGAGTTAATCCTTGGTCTGTGGGCTGCAGAATGGATGTTGTGTTCGCAGGCATGAAAACAACATTAATCTTACACATCTCCATCAGAGCTCTTGGGTGACTAGGTGCATTGTCAGTGAGCAGTAATATTTTGAAGATTTTATTTATTTATTTGACAGAGAGAGAGAGAGAGAGCGCATAAATAAGCAGAGGGAGAGAATCAGGCACCCCACTGCGCAGAGAGCCTGATGTGGGGCTCAATCCCAGGACCCTGGGATCATGACCAGAGCCAAAGGCAGATGCTTAACCAACTGAGACACCCAGGCACCCCTTGGCAGTAATATTTTGAAATGAATCTCTTATTTTTTTTCCCCCAGAGTAGTAGGTCTCAACAGTGGGCTTAAACTATTCAGTAAACTGTTAGAAACAGAAGTGCTATCATCCAGGCTTTGCTGTTCAGTTTGTAAAGCACAAGCAGAGTAGATTTAGCACAATTCTTAGTGGCCCTAGTATTTTCAGAATGGTAAATATACATTGACTTTAAGTTAAAGTCACCCACTACATTAGCCCCTAACAGTTGAGTCAGCCTGTCCTTTGAAGCCAGGCATTGAGTTCTCCTCTCTAGCTATGAAAGCCATAGAAGGCTTCCTTCTCATTGGAAATCTGTTGTTTAGTGAGGCCCCTTCATTGCAACCTTAGCCGGATCTTGTGGATAACTTGCTGCAGTTTCTGTATCAGCACTTGCTGCTTCGCTTTGCACTTTGATGTTACGGAGATTACTCTCCTTAAGCCTCATGAACCAGCCTCTGCTACCTTCAGGCTTTTCTGCAGCTTTACCTCTCTCCTTCTTCATAGAATTCATTGAAGAGACTCAGGGCCTTGCTCTCAATTAGGCTTTGGCTTAAGAGAATGTTGCAGCTGGTTTGATCTTCTCTCCAGACAACTAAAACTTTCTCCGTATCAGCAGTAAGCCTCTTCGATTTCTTACCATTTCTGCATTCACTAGAGTAGCATTTTTAATTTTTTCCAAGAATTTTTCCTTTGCACTCACAACTTGGCTAACTGGTATAAGAGGTCTAGCTTTTGGCTTATCTTGGCTTTGGACACTAAGCTTAATTATTTCTAGCTTTTGATTTAAAGTGAGAAATATGGGACACCTGGCTGGCTCAGTCAGTAGAGCATGCAGCTCTTGATCTCAGGGTTGTGAGTTTGAGCCCCACACTGGGCATAGAGCCTACTTAAGAAATAAATAAGTAAAATATTAAAGTGAGAAACATGCAAGTCTTCATTTCACTTAAACATTTAGAGGTCATTGTAGGGTTGTCAGTTGGTCTAACTTCAGTATTGTTGTGTCTCAGAATAGGGAGGCATGAAGAGAGAGAATAGGGAGGCTTGAAAGGGCAGTTGGTGGAGCAGTCAGAACCCAACAACCTTTATCGATTAAGTTTGCCGTTTAGTATGGATATGGTTCATGGTGTCCCAAAACAATTACAAAAGTAGCATCAAAAATTGCCAATCAAAAAAAGAAAAAAAGATTACTGATCACAGATCACCATAACAAATATAATAATAATGAAAAAAATTGAAGCACTGTGAGAATGTCCAAAATGTGACACGGAAAAAGTGAGTTAATGCTATTAGGGAATTGGTGCCCATAGATTTTGCTTTGTGCAGGGTTGCTACAGACCTTCAATTTGTAAAAACCACAATATCTGGAATAAAGTGAGGTATGCCTGTATCAGTTTCTCGGGGAGACCTTCCCTGACCCCTGAGTCTAGAATTAGGTGCCTCTGTTACACCCTCATAGTCGCTGACCCCTGGGCTACTATACTGTACAACTTATACTTAGCATGTAGCTGGGTGCATAACCGAGTAACCTCACATGATTTGACAAGCCACTGTACTTGTGGGGAAGGGGAATAATATGGATATTGGGATTATTGGGATTCTTAACATGTATAAGATAAAATCTCATTTAATTTTTACATTTAGTTGAGTTACCTTAGGCAAGTTGCTTAATCTCTATGCCTCAGTTTCCTTGTCTGTAAAATGGAGATGATAATATCACTAACTTCAAATGAGAATGCAAGATGACTTGCATTCTCATTCTAGGCACTTCACTTGTACGGACTCATTTGCAAGAATGCAAATGAGTCCGTACAAGTGAAGTGCCTAGAATAGTGCCTGTCACACAGGGACTGCTCCAGCCGTGTGTATTAAATAGGGAACCACATGAAAATCGTACTGTTAGGACAGACGATGAAACTGAGGCTCAGCTAGTGTGTGACAAAGCAAGTTTTAGAGCTCAGATCTATCTCCAGAGCCCAACATGACTGGTGTAGATTGTATTTAATCTTGACTGGAGCTCTCTACAATCAGACTTATTGCAAACAACTGTTCTTACTGCCATGGCTTTGCCAAAGTCAAAGACTCTGAAAATTAAAATTACCTGCTCTCAATGGATTTTATAATAAAAAATGGGTAACAAGATAACAGTAGCAAAACTCTTTTTAAAATTTCAGAATCTGGGACGCCTGGGTGGCTCAGTTGGTTAAGCGGCTGCCTTCGGCTCGGGTCATGATTCCAGCATCCTGGGATCGAGTCCCACATCGGGCTCCTTGCTTGGCAGGGAGCCTGCTTCTCCCTCTGCCTCTGCCTGTGTTTGCTTGCTCTCTCTCCCAATCTCTCTCTGTCAAATAAATAAATAAAATCTTTAATAAAAATAAAAAATAAAATTTCAGAATCTGTTGCTGAGTGATTTCTCACTTTGAAAAGGGGCTTACTTCAGAATTCCATTAAATATATCATATTTTTCTGACATACTTGAAATACACATTCAACATACAAAATTTTATTTATAAATAACTCAAGGAACACATTTATTATATATTTAAGACTTCTATGGTTTGATGAAACGGTGCTATCTTAGGAATTATGTTAGAGTTTGAAGCACCCTGCTAGATGCTGGAGTAATAAATAAGATTCAGTTCCTTCTTTCAGAGGCAATATGGTGGCCAAAAAATGTTCAGGGGGAGAAGTGAGGCATAGCTTATGGGATGAGTATAAAAAGAACCAGCTTCAGGATTCCAAGCTGGAATTTTAAAGCTTTAGAGCTTTCAAAAGCATTGAAGCTTGTTTTGTTTTTTGTTTTAAAAAGGAATGGCTAAGAAGGCTCCTGGGTGGCTAAGTTGTTTAAGTGTCCAACTCTTGGTTTTGGCTCAGGTCATGATCTTGGGGTTGTAGGGTTGAGCCCCACACTCAGCATGGAATCTGCTGTCCCTCTCCCTATCCCTCTGCTCTGACCCTCCACTCTTGCTTGCTTCCTCTTAAATAAATAAATAAAATCTTCCAAAAAAAAAAAAAAAAAGAATGGCTAGGTAGTAAAGTGAAAAAGTCAAAGTTTTTTAGCCAACTCCTTAGACATACTACTTAGAAATATTTTCTGTGGATCCTTCCAGGAAATTTTATGTGATTTCAAATATTTACAAAGTTGTATTCCTTTTCTATGGCTTCTGTAACAAATTACCACAAATTTGGTGGCTTTAAATAACAGAAATTTGCTCTCTCACAGTTCTGGAAGCCAGAAGTCTGACACAATTTAGGTCAGTCTAATGGGGGCTGAAACCAAGGCAGGGCCATGGTTCTTCAAAGGGTCTCAGGGAGAATTCTTTCCTTGCCTCTCCTGGTGGCTGTTGGCATTCCTTAGTTTGTGTCACATCACTTCAGCCTCTTCTAATTTTGCTCTTTTCTGCCTTTATGTGGCCTTCTCTGTGTGTGTTAAATTTCCCTCTCCTTCCCTGTTAAAAGGATATATGTGATTGTGTTTAGGGCCCATTCAAATAACCCAGGATAATCTCCCCATCTCAAGATCCTTAATTTAATCACATATACAAAAACCCTTTTTCCAAATAAAGTGACATTTACAGGCTCAGAGATTAAAATCTAGTCCCTTTGGGGGTAGATATCATAGGGGTATGTCCCCCCATATGGTTTTACTAAACACAAAAATTGGGCCTCATATACTGTCTTCTGGTTTTCTTTTTAAAACTTAGTATTTCTTCCAGTAATATTTATTTATTTATTTTGAAAGATTTTATTTATTTATTTGACAGACAGAGATTACACAAGTAGGCAGAGAGTCAGGCAGAGAGGGGAGGGGAGAAGCAGGCTCCCTGATAAGCAGAGAGCTCAATGCGGGACTGCATCCCAAGACTCCAGGATCATGACCTGAACCGAAGGCAGAGGCTTAACCCACTGAGCCACCCAGGCTCCCTCTTCCAGTAATATTTAAATGTTTACTTTAGTCTTCATCTTTTTTTAAATAGCTACAGAGCACTTAGGTGAATAGATGAATGTCTCACTTTTTTAAAGTTGTAAAAATATACAACACACAAAACTTACCATTTTTAATTAAGTACATTTTATTTTATTTTATTTTTTAGAGAGAGATTGAGAGAGAGCATGAGAGGGGAGAAGGTAAGAGGGAGAAGCAGACTCCCCATGGAGCTTGGGGCCCAATGTGGGACTTGATCCCGGGACTCTAGGATCATGACCTGAGCTGAAGACAGTTGCCTAACCAATTGAGCCACCCAGGCGCCCCCTAATTAAGTACTTTCACATTGTTGTGAAGGTCTTCTTTCATCTTGCAGGTCTGAGTCTGTGCATTCTCTTTCCCCCTACCCCAGCCCCTGAGAACCATCTTTCTTTCTTTCTTTTTTTTTAAAGATTATTTATTTATTTGAGAGAGAAAGAGATCACAAGTAGGCAGAGAGATAGAGAGAGAGGGGAAAGCAGGCTCCCTGCTGAGCAGAGAGCCCGATGCGGGGCTAGATCCCAGGACCCTGAGATCATGACCTGAGCTGAAGGCAGAGGCTCAACCCACTGAGCCACCCAGGTGCCCCGAGAACCATCTTTCTGCTTTGTTTCTATGAATTTTATTAGTTTATATACCTCATATAAGTGGAATCATACAGTATTTGTCTTTCTGTGACTGGTTTATTTCACTTAGTGTAATGCTCTCAAAGTTCATCCATACTGTAGCATGTAACATGATGTCCTTTTTTTTTTTTTAAAGGTTTTTAATTTAATTTAATTTAATTTTTAAGATTTATTATTTGACAGAGAGAGATCACAAATAGGCAGAGGCAGGTGGGGGGTAGGGAAGCAGACTCCCTGCTGAGCAGAAAGCCCGATGTGGGACTCGATTCCAGGACCCTGAGACCATGACCCGAGCCAAAGGCAGAGGCTTAACCCACTCAGCCACCCAGGCGCCCTGATATCCTTCCTTTTTAAGGTTTGCATTCTGTTGTATGTATATACTACATTTTGTTTATCCATTCTTCAGTAGACATTTGTGTTGCTTCTACTTCTTGGGTATTGTGAACAGTGCTGCTTTAAACATGGGTATAAAAGTCTTTTGAGGCCCAACTTTTAATATTTTTGGATATGTATATATCTATGTACATATGTATACATAAAATCAGAAGTGGGATTGCTGGATCACATAGTAATGTGGTATTCTATTTTTAATTTTTTTAAAGATTTTATTTATTTATTTGACAGGCAAGAGAGCACAAGCATGGGGAGCAGCAGAGGGACTGGGAGAAGCAAGCTCCCCACTGAGCAGGGAGCCTGACACGGGGCTCCATCCCAGGACCCTGGGATCATGATCTGAGCCAAAGGCAGACACTTAACCAACTGAGCCACTCTGGCACCCTATTTTTAATTTTTTGGCCAGCTGTATCATTTTCCATAGCAGTTGAACCATTTTATAAGGGTTACAAATGTGCAAGGGTTCCTATTTATCTACATTCTTGGTAATATTTATTTTAGTTTTTTTAATATAGTAATCATTTTAATGGATATGAGTTGATAATCTCATTGTAGCTTTGATTTGTATTTTTCTTTCTTTCTTTCTTTCTTTTTTTAAAGAGAGAACACACAGGCTTGTGGGGGTGGAGGGCTCAGGTAGAGGGAGAGGAAGAGAGAATCTTAAGTAGGCTCCACTTACTTAAGATTATGACCTAAGCAGAAATCAAGAGTTGGATGCTTACCAGACTGAGCCACCCAGGCACCCTCTTTTCATTTTTTAATTAATTAATCATTTATTTATTTGGAGAGAGCACATGTGGAAGTGGAGAAGGGGGGGAGGAACAAAGGGAGAGAGAAATCCCAAGCAGTCTCCATCCCTAGTGTGGATCTGCAAGTGAGGTTTGAGCTTACAACCCTGAGATCATGACCTGAGGCAAAATCAAGAGTTGATACTTACCTGACTAAGCCACCCAGGCACCCCTCGATTTGTAGTTTTCTTTCTTTTTTTTTTTTTTAAATATTTTATTTATTTATTTGACAGACAGAGATCACAAGTAGGCAGAGAGAGAGGAGGAAGCAGGCTCCCCGCTGAGCAGAGAGCCCGATGCGGGACTCGATCCCAGGAACCTGGGATCATGACCTGAGCTGAAGGCAGAGGCTTCAACCCACTGAGCCACCCAGGCGCCCAATTTGTAGTTTTCTAATGATTACTGATGTTGAGCATCTTCATGTGCTGTTGGCCATTTGTATATCAGACTTGGAGAACTGTCTGTTTAAGTCTTTTGCCCATTTTTTTAGGTGGGTTATTTGGGTTGTTGTACAAGTTTTTTTATATCTTCTGGATAGTAACCCCTTATCAGATACATGATTTGCAGGTATTTTCTTCCATTCTGTAGGTTGCTTTTTTTTTTTTTTTTTTTTTTTTAGTGGGAACTGTACTGGGCATGGAACCCAATGCTGGGTTTGAACTCATGACGACCCTGAGATCAAGAGTCAGTCACTCAACTGACTGAGCCACCCAGGTGTCCTGACTAAAACTTTCAATACTATATTGAATAGGAATGCCTAGAACAGCCATCCTTACCATGTTCTTGATTTTAGAGGAAAAGCTTGTCATTCACCATTGAGTATGATGTTAGCTATGGACTTCTCATAATGGCCTTTAGAATGTTGAGATAGTTCTCTAACATTCCTACTTGGGGTGTTTTTATCATTGAGGGTATTAAGTCTTGGCATATGCTTTTTATTGTGCCAATTGAGATGACTGTGTGGTTTTGTTCTTTGTTCTTATGATGAGTTATGATGTACTATATTGGTTAATTTTGGTATGTTGAACTGTTCTTGCATTCCAGGAATAAATTCCACTTAGGCATGGTGTATAATCTTTTTAATGTGCTGTTGGATTCAGTTTGCTAGTATTTTGAGGATTTTTCATCAGTATTTATCAGTGATATTGGTGTGTAGTTTTCTTTTTTTTTTTTGAAGATTTTTTTTTTTTAAATTTTATTTATTAGAGAGAGAGAGAGAACACAGGCAGACAGAGAGGCAGGCAGAGGCAGAGGGAGAAGCAGGCTCCCTGCCGAGCAAGGAGCCCGAAGTGGGACTCGGTCCCAGGACGCTGGGATCATGACCTGAGCTGAAGGCAGCCGCTTAACCAACTGAGCCACCCAGGCTTCCCGGTGTGTAGTTTTCTTACAGTGGTTTTGGCTTTCATATCAGAGTAATTCTGGCCTCTTAGAATGAATTGGAAATGTTCTCTTCAATTTTTTGGAAGAGTTTCAGGAGAATTGGTGTTAATTCTTCTTTAAATGTTTGATAGAATTCTCCAGTGAAGCTGTCTCTCCTGGACTTTTAATGTATCCTTTTAAATCCCCTCTAACTGATAGTTGGTAGTAGAATGTTCAGCTGGATGTGGTCCCCTGAGTAGAGGCCCTGGGAATGCCTACTCTGAATGTGGACTTCTTGGTGCCACAAATTGTGCTTAAATGTGACTAGATGACTCAGAAACTCTCTTTCACTGTACTGTATTCATGGAGAAGGAAATACAGTTCATATTTCTGACTTCTTGAATCAGTGTTTTTACCTTTACCACATTACTTTCTTTGCCAGGCATAAGAGACTTATGATTGTGCTTTTTGAGTGGTTTGTGTGAATTCCTTCGTTTTGGCCTGGGGAGAAAATCTACCAGGGTGAGAGTACCTGGAAATGCTCTCTCCTCTCTTAAAAAACCCACCCTCCTCCCCTTAAAAAAAAAAAAAACTATGGGGCGCCTGTGTGGCTCAGTGGGTTAGGGCCTCTGCCTTCTGCTCAGGTCATGATCCCAGTGTCCTGGGATCGAGCCCCACATTGGGCTCTCTGCTCCGCGGGGAGCCTGCTTCCTCCTCTCTCTGCCTGCCTACTTGTGATCTCTCTCTCTGTCAAATAAATAAAATCTTAAAAAAAAAAACCTGAAAACTAAAAAAGGAGTGCCTGGAAAAGGAAAATGATGGTAGAACCAACATGCATGCAAACTGGTTTCAGATTATCACTACAGCTGATACCATTCCTTTGAGGTAATTTAACCAAGGGCTGAAGAGAATGAGGTTATGAGATTTTCCCACTGAAGTAGAAGCATTTTCCAAACATTTAACATTAGCTGCAGATAATGTAGTACTGGAGAACTTGGAATTGCAAGTCTGCTGTTTATCATGTATAAATAGTGGTTGTGGAACAGTGTCTTCATAAATTTTGGAGGTGGGAGAGCTGCTGATATAAACTCTTTGTTTTATGCATAACAACACTAAAGCCACCAAAGGTTCAGTGACTTCCCTAAGGTTTCACAACTAGTTAATGATAGAACAGGGATTTGGAGATGTAAATTCTCTTCTTTCCAGCCCAGTGCTCCTCTCAGATTGGAGGGGAAAAAAAAAGTGCCTTCCAACACTTCTGGCTGAATACTGTAGTATGTAACTTTTTAAATTATAAAATCCTACTAGCAAAAGGCAGAGCTTTTTTTTCTTTAGTCTTTAAACTCATGGAATATTTAACGTATTTTAAATATAATAAATTATTTCTGTTATAAGTTTAATGTCCTCCTTGTACTTTTCTTTTTTTCATTTTTATTTCTTAGAGGTGGGGGAGGAGCAAAGGGAGTAGGAGAGAAAGAATCTTAAACAGGCTCCACACCCAGCACAGAGCCCAACACAGGGCTCAGTCTTAACAGCCCTGAGATCTTGAACGGAAACCAAGAGTTAGCTACTTAACTGACTGAGCACCCAGGTGCCTCTTGTACTTTTCTTTTAAATTTAACCACAAACGTATATACTCCTAAACAATATATTGTTTGGGTTTATGTAATCATATTGTATATTCTTTAGTATTAGCTATTTTTCTCTCAGCATGATTTGTGAAATTCGTCTATGTTTTTGCTGATAGTTGTCTTCATTTGTTTTCACTTCTCTATAATATTTTTCTGTGAATATACCACAGCTTGTTTATCCATTCTTCTGTCAGTGGGTATTTTAATTGAAATGTAATTCACATACCATAAAATATATCCTTTTAACAGGTGCATACAATTCAATGGCTTTTTAATATATTCACATAGTTGTGCAACCATCGCCACTATCTAATTCCAGAACATTTTTATTACCCCCAAAAGAGACTTCATACCCATTAGCAGTCATTCCTTATTCCCTCTTTCTCTTTCTACACAACCTGACAACCACTATTCTACTTTCTGTCCCTGTGGATTTGCCTGATGTGGGCATTTCATATGGTCAGAATCATCCAACATATGGCCTTTTGTGCCTGGCTTCTTTAACTCAGCATGATGTATTCAGGGTTAACCCATGTTGTAGCATATATAGCTGTTTCAATCCTTTTTTATGGCCGAGTGTTATTCCATTGTATGGTTACATCACATTTTGTTTACACTTTCATCAGTTGATGGATTTTTGGGTTGTTTCTCCTTTGGGGCTGTTATGACCAATACTGCTGTTAACATTTATGTACCAGTTTTTGTGTGGACGGTATTTTCCAAATTGGATGTACCAGTTTCTTCATGCTCACCAACAATGTATAAAAATTCTAAAAACCTTATTTGCAAGAAAAAAAAAATTCCAGACACTCTTTTTAAAGCATTTTTTTGTAATAGTGGATGAAGTATTTATGATAAGTTTTTAGATACTTTCTTGAAGCTTTTTCTTGGTTCCTAATCAAGAGAATTATACTTTTGATAAAGATGTTTAATATGATTTGTTATATAAAGATTGTTGTTGCTTTAGATAAACTCATATGAATGTTGGAAAACCAGTTCCACTGACAGATAATACATGCTTTAGTTTGTTTTGTTTACTAGGCATAATTTTTGTTTAGTCTTGTAGTTTTTGATCCCAATAAAATGACCAGATTGGACTATTCTTAGATGGGATTTGAAAGAGTAATTTTCACTGATATTTCTCCTTGAAAGTGTTATAAAGTAGCATTTAAGATTCATATCAAATGAACAATGACTGGTTTATAAATGGAAGGGTATGTTACAAACCATTAGCATTAAATTAGGGAAAGAATGGGCTTTCATTCATAGGTGTAAAAATACAGAGCCATACTAGAAATTAGTACTAAGTAATAATCCAGTTACACTTGCATTCTCAGACATCGCTGATGGAGGAGCAATGCAAAATGGTTCATACAGCCACTTTGGAAAACAGTTTGGCAGCTACTTATAAAATTAAACATATACTTACCATACCACCCAGCATTCCCACTCCTGGGTATTTGCCGAACAGAAATGAAAACTTACGTTCATACAACAATCTATAGCAGTTTTTTTCACAATTGTTAAAAGCTAGAAGCAACCCACATGTCCTTTAACTGGTAACATGGATGAACAAAATATGTTAGATGATACAGTGGAATATTACTCAGCAATAAAGAGGAGCAAACCACTGATCTGTGCAACAACATAGGTGATCTCAGTTGTATTATAAGTGAAATAAGACTACACACTGTATAATTTTTTAAAATATTTAATAAAATTGTTAATAATTTAACAATTAATAATTGTAGGAACAGCATGCTGATCAATGGTTGCCGGGGCCGGGGTAGGGTAGGGGGTAAAGGAGGTGTTGACTACAAAGGAGCACCAGGGAAAATTTTGGGCTGATGGAGATATTCTTAATTATGGTGATGGATTCTCTGTGTCTGCCAAAATTAAAGAACTATGTACCAAAAAGAGTGAATTTTACTGTATGTAAGTTATATCTTAATAAACCCTATTTAAAAGCTCTCAGCTTGGGGAATCTCTCCTCTTCTATATATAATATTTTACTAAATCATTTCCTAAACAGTTTCCATGTTGCCATGTTAAGTAAACAACTACTAATTGGTAATTTGTTGAATGATGAAGGTTTAACATGTCCAGTTTAGTCTCTTCATGGTATAGTAAAGAAAAAAGCAATAACCAAAATAAGATGGGCTGTGTTTAGACTGATATTTGGTAAGATCTAAGAATTATTTAGGAATATTTATATAAAGTGTGCATTTGGGACAAAATATATAAATCCCTATAATAATAATCTTGAGCTCTGATGTCTGAAACCGAGCTGTACAATCAGTGGATATTTTTTTTCTCTAAATTTTTAATTCACTAACAACCACAGCACTGGGTATTACTCATCTGTGTATATGCGCGCACACACATACTCACTGTGCTATGCTTACTGGTGGTTATCTAGACTCCTATGTCAAAGAGAGTATTGGTCCTAATTTGTGGTAAATATTTATTATTAAGTATTCATTTCGTATCATACTGGGAGAAAAGGATGATTAGGATACATTCTAGCTCTTGCCCTTGAGGTGCTCACAATCTAATGGGGAGGCTAATCTGCAAACCATTACCCTCAGAATAGTGTGATATGCTTCATGGAGATAAAATGAAAGGTCTTAATTACCTAATTCAAGAGTATCATTCGCAGTTAAATGCACTTTAAAATGAGATTTTTTTGGCAGTTCAGAATCACACTATTTCTAATCTGAATCCATTTCTCTTCCTGGCAGCCTGATCATAGAATTCTGTAGGATCTGAGACCTTGTAACCTCCCTCTGTTCCCCAGTAAACAGAGCAGTCTTCATTCCTGTCCTTCAGAATCTGTATTTCCACTTGAGCCCATGTTTAAGATGGAGGATGTTAAGGCACTTATAAAATGGTCTTTTGCTTCACTAAATGGATTCCCATACTTGTCTTGTAGTAGTTTAAGGCTTTAATAAGATGTATTTATCATCTAGATTAGGTGGAAGAGTATAGGCTTAGTAAACACTTAAATCTCTTTCCTGATGGTATGAGACACAAAATGCAGTCCAACCTTGTAAACTGAGATTGAGGGAAAATTCCTCCTATGAAAAGAAAATTAGGGGCGCCTGGGTGGCTCAGTGGGTTAAAGCCGCTGCCTTCGGCTTGGGTCATGATCCTAGGGTCGTGGGATTGAGCCCCTCATCGGGCTCTCCGCTCTGCGGACAGCCTGCTTCCTCCTCTCTCTCTCTGCCTCTCTGCCTACTTGTGATCTCTATCAAATAAATAAATAAAATCTTTAAAAAAAAAAGAAAATTAAAACTCATTGACAACCAATGGAGAGCTCAGAGACCATTATTTAACTCTCTGAAATAATAATACAGTTTCTACTACAGTTTTCTCAAGAACTCTTCATATTAAATTCGATGGCTGCACATCACAACTGTATTTGCATGCACGATTTATCTACATACACATGTCGTGAATTTTTAACTCTTTGCCAGTTCTTGGCACATTTTGCTCACGAGAATGAGAATGTTTTCCGTTTCACTTCCTATTACCTTCTTACTCATCTTCTATAATTGTCTGGGATTTCTCAGGTTGTAGAGAAGGAAGTCAGTGAAAGGGTGGGAAAAGCAATGCAGGCTGCCAGAATTCCTTTTTGGGCCTTTTAATTACCATTTGAAGAACGCTAACTGCTCAAATTAATGGAATAAGCATCTTACGTGATGGGGGCTACATATTTACTCTGAAGCTTTGCTATTGCCTGCAGCAATTTTTTTCATCCCTGGAGAAGGGATTAGGATTGTGATAGTAGGAACTGGTCATCTCCTTTGTTTCTGGAACATTGCCTGTGTTACCACCAAAGAAGAGGCCCACCCAGCCGTGGTGGATCCTTTTCCAGGTTGATCCTGGATTTGCCTCATGCCTTGGAAACCTTGTGGGCTGGAAGCAGCACCCTGAGTCCTGAAGACTTATGGGCGAAGGTGCGGCCCCTTTAAGCCTTCAGTGGGCGCTGGGAGGAGGCCGAGGTGGGGCTGACACTCTGACAGCGAGCTGTGGGCCCCGCCCCCGAAGGAGGCGTTTCCCAGCGGCCCTCCGTACCAATGCCGCCGCGGCCCGCGGGGTATTCCTGCTGATTCTGCTACGACCGTAGGGCCCCCAGACCTCTCCCTGCTCAGGGAGCGTAAGTGTCAAACTGCGGGCGAGGGCCAAGCATCCTGTCCCCATGCCGGAAGTCCTGGTGGACAGTGCAGGGGACTTTCCTGGCCAATCAGAGGCTTAGGCTGCGAAAGAGCGTAAACAATGACGGCTGCAGTGAGCTAAAGCCTGGGGCATCTGCTCTACTTCTGGATGATGACAGCAGCCCTAGGATGCTTGTTTGGATATGCAGTGGTTGAGCGGTGTCCACGACCCAACTTTGCCCCTGCCTGGTTTCTACTTGGGGTGAGGAGAGGATTGCTTTTACCTGAGTATATAGAACCCCATTGAGCTTGATGGGTGGAGCTGGATCTTGTGTCCTGGGCGTTGGGTCCTTCGCCTGGGATTTGGAGACTGGGGTCGTTTAGGTATGAGTAAGCATTGGATTTTCAGCTACTGTGGTACATTTGAGCAGTAACTGGGGAAGTTGACCTAATTCACAGCCCGGTCTAGCTTTCCATCTCCCCAGAGGCCTGTGTTGGTGTGGGTCCCCCTTTTGGAGACATTAACAGTGATCTTTTACTGGGGGGAATCTAGTTAATCTTCTCTCCTGATGATATGAATAGCAGAACGTGTAAGAAGAGAGGGCTCAGAGACAGCGCTTTACCCTTCCCCTTCAGAAGGAGTTTGTGAGAGGCCACCATCCCAGGACTAGGACCACAAACACACCCACGTTTGCTGAGATAACCTGCTAGAGAATCAGTTCAGATTTCTGGCCACCTGATAATGCAGAATACTCCAGCAAGAGGTTAATACTTGTCCTTGTTAATGGGAATTACCTGGAGGCAGTGAGGCTTTTTAAATTAAAGGGAAGGGCTTCTCATTTTGTTACTGGTTACTTAGAGATGAGCTTTTGTCTGGCTTGGCCAAGTAATAAAAATCTTAAGTTTCCTGTGACAGTTACATAATTGTTATGCTTTCTTTAGTCCATTTGTCCTTTCAATACAAGGTTTGAGTAAAGCTTTTTGGACTTGTATGTGTATTGTGTTTTATCCCTGTATTATAATTATTATTTTTGTTTTGAGTGAATCTGTTATCATACTTCATTGGTCATTCAAAGGGGTTGCTTTTTTTTTTTTTTTTAAGATTTCATTTATTTATTTGACAGAGATCACAAGCAGGCAGAGGGGTGGGGGGAAACAGGCTCCCCACCAAGCAGAGAGCCCAATGCGGGGCTCAATCCCAGGACCCTGGGATCATGACCTGAGCTGAAGGCAGAGGCTTTAACCCACTGAGCCACCCAGGTGCCCCCAAAGGGGTTGCTTTTTGAGTGGGCAGAAATTTTCCTCAAACTTCCCTCACATTTATTCTATGCTTTTGCAGTAGCATTTCCTTAGCCAGAAGTGAGAGTCCAAGAATGGTAATCAGATCCAGATCTCTTGTATTGTGATAGTGAAGAGCTTTTGTAGGTCAAGAGCTTGGGAATTAGCCATAAAATAGTTTCACTGCCACAGCTTCTTCCCAGGTAGAAAGCTAAAACAGTCTGTCTAGTAGCTGTGTAATTATTCTTATAGACCGTCAAGTTGCAGGAACTTAAAAGGACATTACACTTGGACCCATGAGTAGTGCAGCAGAGTTGTGGACTGAGAGGAAGGATATACAGATTGTAGGCCCAGCTCTAACATTACTCATGACTTAGTCTCTTGGTGCCTTACTTTTTATCTGGTTGATGAATGAGACGATGCATAGATATCTTGGGTGTATATGTTAAAATAATACATAATGCATACTTAATAGGTAATTTGTTATTTAATCGAATGCTAACCTAAAAAATCAGTGTGAAATTTATTCTAAGTTCTGCCTCTATGTATGACCTTGGAAACATTTCTTAACCTCTGGTCTAAAAATAAACAATTACATCTAAACTTTTTTCAGCAGTAGTGTGACTATATGGTATTTTGAGCTATTTGGAAGTCATTTTAGATACAGCAGTGGTATAAGATAATAATATTTTTGTAGAACAGATTTATTTTAGCTGACGTCCTTACCTTTTCCTCTGTTTCAGCTAGGGTAAAGTCTCTTGAGAGCTCTGAATAATTTGAAAGTATAAACATTTGTAGTATGGACTAGATTAAATGAACTATAGTAAGCTTCATGTATAGTTCAAATTAATTTTATTAATGCTTCTCTTTGTTGGCGATTTTCTTCACTCTTGAAGCATCAAACCTTGCTGTGTAATGACAGCTTAGTTTCCCATGTCTGTGTTTATAAAATCCAGAATCCTCTGTCTAATCCTGTGCCATATTTCCAGCCACTTAAAGATCATATTTCTCAAATCTAAAACCAAACTCATCGTATTTCTTACCTATTCTTTACTCCCCAAAAATAAACAATCCAGAACTACTGATATTTTTATGTCATTAGCACTGCTGTTCTCCTAGTCACCTAGACTGGAATCTCCTGCTAGACTCTTCCTACTCCCACATCCTTACTTGCTAAGGCTTACTGATTCTACCTCTTTAATTAACTTCCTTCAGTACCCTCTGCCCATCCTGTCCATTTCTAAGACCTCTATGGCTCCTATTTATCTTTGTCCTAAAGTACTGCAATAATTCCTATCAAGATTCTATTTTTCCTCTCCCTTTCAATTCATTTTATATAGATATCTTTCTGACATAGATAGGATCGTGTCATTGCCTTGCTTCATTCATCAGCATCTTCTGCTGTTTAGCTTAATATTCATGATTCTACATGATCTGACCCTAGTCTATCTCTTGTCTTAGGCTATAGTAAATGGAGCCATTTATTGTTCTCTGAACATGTTCTGTACTTTCCTATCTCCAAGACTTTGCCTTTCTTTTTTCCTCAGCCTAGAATATCTCCTACTATGGTGTCTGTCTGTTTTTTTAAAATCTCACCTGTCATTCATCACTGAGTTCAGATGCCATCCTTTCCATAAAATTTTCACTAACCATCCCTCATGCACTGGTAGTTAATCCTTTTTGAACTCCGTAACCCTGATTTATCCCTTGCTTAAGGCACTTTCCGCACATAATGTATTTTGTATTGTGATTATTTGTTAAGACTTCTTATTTGTACTTCTGTGAACTTAGATGCATCGTGGTTTGCCCATAGGGAAATTCAGTGAATGTGAATGCTTAAGGTAAAAGTGGAATAGACTAATTCCTCATTATTAGACCTTGTTATTAGAAAGAACTCTAACCTGTACAGCCAGCCCATGCACATGTAAAATGATCAGCAGCTTGAACAAATCATTCTTCTCTTTCTTATGTCCTAAGGACTCTTGTTAGTAAACTTTGGGGTTTTTTTAAGCATTTTTTTTTGAGATTTTTATTTATTTATTTGAGTGAGAGAGCACAAGCAGGGGAAACTACAGAGGGAGAGGGAGAAGCAGGCTTCCTGCTGAGCAGGGAGTCTGATGCAGAGCTTGATCCTAGGACCTTGGGATCATAACCCAAGCCAAAGGCAGATGCCTAACTGACTGAGCCACCCAGGCACCCCTAAAAAGCAGTTTTAATGAAATATAACTTACATACCAGTCCCATTTAAAGTGTACAATTCAGTGGCTTATCTAGATTTGTGCAATCATCACCACAGTCAATTTTAAAACATTTTCATTACCCTGAAAAGAAATCCTATACTCCTTAGCCTTTACCCTTTTAGTTTCCCCAAACACTTCAGCCCTAGGCAAAAACTGATCTACTTTCTGTCTCTAAAGACTTGCCCATTCTGGACATTTCATATAAAAAGAATCATATATCATGTAGTTCTTTGTGACTAGTTTCTTCTAGTTATAATGTTTTCAAGGCTCATCCATGTTATAGCATTTATCAGTACTTCATTTCTTTGTGTGTGTGTGTCTGTCTGTGTGTAAAATATATACAACATAAAATTTACCATCTTAACCCTTTTTAAGTGTGCAGGTCACTGGTATCAAATACATTTACTAAACTGTTAAGAACAGGTACTACACTTGATTTTAGCCAAAAGACTGAGAAGCGATTCAGATACATTCACTATGTTATGGAACCATAACCATCATCCATCATCATATTTTTTTCATTTTGGAAAACTGAAGCTTTATACCCCATTGCTTTCAGTTCTTTGGAGCATATACCCAGAAGTGGAATTGCTGGGTTACATAGTAATTCTATTTTTTATTTTTTGAGAAACTACCATACTGTTTTCCACAGCAACTGTACTATTTTACATTCTTTTTTTTTTTTTTAAGATTTTATTTATTTATTTGAGAGAATGAGTGATTGAGAGCTAGAACAGGCAGGGGGAAGAGCAGAGGGAGAAGGAGAAGCTTAGCAGGGAGCCCATGTCGTCCTGGTCCCAGAACTCTGGGATCATGACCTGAGCCAAAGGCAGATGCTTAACCAACTGAGCCCTCCCCCCCTGTTTTATATTCTTAACAGCAGTGTACAAGGGTTTCAATTTCCCCACATCCTTGTCAACACTTGTTTTGTTTTGATAATAGCCATCCTAATGGGTGTGAGGTGGTCTCTTAGAGTTTTGATATGGGTTTCCATAATGATTAATAATGATGAGCATCTTCTAATGTGCTTATTATAAGGCCATTTATAGATCTTCTTTGGCGAAGTGTCTAGATAGTCAAGTCCTTTGCCCATTTTTTAATTGGGTTGTTTGTTGTTGAGTTTTAAGAGTTAGTTTTTTTTTTAGAATGGGCTCAATTCCATGACCCCAAGATCCTGAGCCAAAATCAAGAATCGGGCACTTAACCAACTGAGTAACCCTGGCACTCCTTAGGAGTTCTTTATAGTACTTCATTTCTTTTTATTAGGAATAATATTTCACTGGTATGGACTTACCATATTTTTCTTATCTATTCATCAGTGGATGGACATTTGGGTGGTTCCCATTCTTTGGCTATTGTGAATGTTAGTTTGGTTTCAATTTGCTGGATGTGTTGAAAACAGTACTGCATTCCTCTAAAGAAAACATTAACTTACCTTACCAATTTACCTGACTTTTCATGAAATTGTTATGTTTTATTCTATATGTATTCCATTTTATACTGATTCTGAGGCTCCTCTTTATTACTTCCTGTATATATTCTGAATGTTCCCAAGGCCTTTACTTTCCTTTGTGATAATGGGTAGTTAAAATTTGCAGATAGAGACAAAGTTCAGCTTTCAAACAAGTAATGACTTTAATGATCCCTTCTCCAAATGTTCTAGAATTAATAGTCAAAAATTTAGAATTTATATGAATTATAACCATCATAGTTCACCATCCTTTTGTTTTTATTAATCTCAAGGAAAGATTTTCTTGATCAGTTGGTAGAGCCATCTCAGTGGAATGTAGGCTTTGGGGCAGGGTGGCAGTGAGGGGGTTGGATTGCACAAATAATTCCAAATTACAATTACAGTTAAAACTATAATCATTCCCTTCTTATTCAAAGGCAGGTTAACAATGTTTTAAGGCCCAGTTGGGGAGTTAGACTTGATTTTTAGGCAGCAGCTGATAAGGGATGATACCCCTTTAAATTTTAAATCTATTTATTTTTATTTTTTAAAGATTTTTATGTATTTATTTCACAGAGAGAGAGATCACAAGTAGGCAGAGAGGCAGGCAGTGCGGGGGAGGGGGGAGCAGGCTCCCCACAGAGCAGAGAGCCCAATCCAGGGCTGATCCCAGGACCTGGAGACCAGGACCTGAGCTGAAGGCAGAGGCCCAACCCACTGAGCCACCCAGGTGCCCCTAAATTTAAATATCTAAATTACATAAGTCCTTTTGGAGGCAAATAAACTTGTTTTTCATATTATGCTCATTTGCTCTTTATATTTTCTTTCTCTTTTTCTTTTTTTAAAGATTTTATTTATTTATTTATTTGGCAGAGAGAGAGTACAAGCAGGGGGAGAAGGTGAGGGAAAAGTGGGCTGATGAGAGGCTGGATCCCAGGATCCTGAGATCATGACCTTAACCGACTGAGCCACCCAGACGCGCCCCTTCTCTATATTTTCTTTCTTTTTTTTTCCTCTTTATATTTTAAGTGAATTAGGTAATCATGAAGATAAATCTTGTTATTTATAAAGTTTTAATAGTTTTCACTATAGATAATCTGGAAACCATATATAGATAATTTGTAAGAATTTCACCAAACTAGGATTCAAGAAATCTCTCCTAGAGCAGTCTTTCCTACTTAGATGACCTTAGGTAAGACACTGAACCTTTATTTCCCTCTATGTAAAAAGAGGATAATTATATTGCTTTATCCCATGTTGTTTTTTTGTGTTTTTTTGAGCATTGTGAGAATAGAGATTAATAAGACAGAAGAAGCCCTTGCTTAGGGGAATCTTACAGTTTAGTAAGAATGAGCTGCATAACTAAGAATAATATAGAAATGAAAGAAAACCCAGGGAGGTAATAAAATAGTGTGCTTGCACTTATATTGTGAAATACATAGAAGCAGTTAAATGTCTTCCTCAACTAGAATCTCAAATAAGAAAATTATTGTAAAAATACTTGTAAAATATAAAGTACTATTGAGATATATGATTGGTATGAACTGTTTTAAGTAGGGACTTTGGGACTATTGTAAATAGTGCCCTAAAGTCTTTGAAGAGCAGGAGATGCATGGTCTTGCCCCCAAATGTTGATTAGACCAAGAAAGGTTAAAAAAAAAAAAAAAAAAAAAGCAAAAGCCCTAGTTTCAGTTCTTTATTTGGCCAGTGTATACATAAAAGTAAAGAAGGTAAAGTGACTATAATAAAATTATAAAATGTCTATATATTATGTGGGGGCGCCTGGGTGGCTCAGTTGGTTAGGCCGCTGCCTTCAGCTCGGGTCATGATCCTGGCGTCCTGGGATCGAGTCCCGCATCATCGGGCTCCTTGCTCAGCAGGAAGCCTGCTTCCTCCTCTCTCTGCCTGCCACTCTGTCTGCCTGTGCTCACTCTGACAAATAAATAAATCTTTAAAAAAAAAAAAAAGGCCTATACACTATGTGTAATATATTTTATTTTCTTTCTTTTTCTTAGGTTTTATTTATAATTATTTGAGAGAGATAGATCACAAGCAGGTGGGGATGGTAGAGGGAGAAGCAGAATCCCCACTGAGCAGGGAGCCTGACTTGGGACTTGATCCCAGGACCCTGAGATCATGACCTGATCTGAAGGCAGACCCTTAACAGACTGAGCCACCCTTCTGCATTCACTCTGTAAAACCATTCTTTACACTCCTTATATCTCTAAAGTTCATCTGTTTTCCTCTATCTGCATTGCTACTATCCTTAGGTCCAGATGAAAGCCATCATCTTTCATTTAGACCACTGTATTCTAACTGATTTCCTTCCGTTGTTACTGCCTTCCAAACCATTCTTTACATTGCTTTTTACATGTATAACATACAGTTTTCAAAAATGCAGGTTTGATGGCATATGTAGTATTTCCTATTTACAGCCTTTCAAAGTTTCATTTTACACTTGAGGTAAAGTCCGACTTCCTTAACACTGCTCACAGGACTGTCCAGGGTTTGATCTTGACTACTTTGCAGCCTGACTTTACACATCCTTGCTTTCTGTGTTGCATTTTATACTTTAACATTGCTGAACCTTTTTCAGTTCCTCAAACCACTATAATAAAAGAAGTTAGAATGCTATGGCAGTTTCTAAACTCTTATCTCCATTTCTGTACTTGTCTCCCACATGTTTGTGAGCAAGCACAAGCTTTTGGACCACATTTTGAGTAGCTTTGAACTATAGTACACACACGGATGAATTTTACAAATGAAATACTGAATGGAAAAAGGAAGTTATGGAAGACAACCAGATAATATTTTTCTAAAGCTCACAAATAAACACAGTAAATTTTGTTGTTTAGGGATGTGTGACTATGACTGTGGCATAGAACTAAATGGACCTCAGGGAAGTGCTTCTATAGGAAGAAGGATAGGGTAGGAAAGAAATGTACAGGTGCAGTAATATTAATGGTAATAGTGTTCTAATTTTTCGACTGCTGGATGTTAGGTCATTGGGTCAATTTTATTATAATGCTTCATAACTCATATTGTGTATATTTTCTTATATATGTAAAAAACTAAATTCTAAAGTTAAAACTAAAACAATTATGGGAGGGGACGCCTGGGTGGCTCAGTTGGTCAAGCAGCTGCCTTCGGCTCAGGTCATGATCCCAGCGTCCTGGGATCGAGTCCCACATCGGGCTCCTTGCTCGGCAGGGAGCCTGCTTCTCCCTCTGCTTCTGCCTGCCACTCTGTCTGCCTGTGCTCGCGCTCTCTCTCCCTCTCTGACAAATAAATAAATAAAATCTTTAAAAAAAAAAAAAACAATTATGGGAGAAATTTAGTGGATAAGTTTCTTTTTTTTCTTAGTATATCAATCCTAGAAGAAGACAACACAGAGCAAGAGTCCCCAGTGCCACATTTATAAACAAACACTGTATTCATTATTTCGGTGGCGGGGGAAGTTTTAGTATGAAGCAAGCCTTTCCTTTGATTAGAAAGAAGCAAAGCCATAAATACCAATTTTTAAAAACTTAGGCAGTAAGGTAATAGAAGCCATTTCAGAAAGTATAACATAATGGCATTTACATTTTATATGAGGCAGTTAGGCTGGATAACCTTTTACTTCATGTTTATAAAAGTGACCGACAAAAAGAAAAAGTATTGCAGTGAACTTAAAGAATACTGACAATCAAATACTGACAGTTCACATTCTCTTGGTTGGAAAATGTTTTGAAGACTTTCATCAAGTGTTTGTCTTTAAAAAACAAACAAACAAAAAAACCAAAACAGATAAGAGATAGTGCCTTTGCAGCTCAAACTTGTGCCAAGAAAGTAACTTTGGAGGTTTTCAACCCAGGCTGCACATTAGAATCACCTGAGAACTTAAAAAAAAAAGAAGAAGAAAATATCTATTGAGATGAAATTCATGTAACATAAAATTAACTCTTTTAAAGTGAACAATTCAGTTGCATTTTGTACAGTCACAGTGTTGTGCCAGGACCTCCTCTATCTAGTTTCAAAACACTTCCATCATACCACAGTGAGACTCCTTAGCCATTAAGCAGTTACTTCTTATTTCCCTGTCTCTCCAACTACCAGCAACCCCCAGTCTGCATTCTATCGCTGAGGATTGATCTGTTCTGGACATTTCATATAATTGGAATCCTACAACATGGGACTTTTTTGTGTTTGACTTCTTTCACTTAACATCATGTTTATGAAGTTCAACCGTGTGGTAGCCTGTACCAGTACTTCATTCCCTTTTATGGCTGAGTAATAGTCCATTGTAATTACACATCAGAATTTATTCATCCATTGATGGAAATTTGAGCTATTTATTGCTTCAAGTGAATAGTGCCGCTCTGAATATGCATGTGCATGTACTTGTTGGAATACCTGTTTTCAGTTTTTGGGTATTTACCCAGTAGTAGAATTGCAGAGCCGTATGATAATTCCATATTTAACTTTTTAAGGAACCGCCAAATTGGTTTACATGATGGCCATACTATTTTGCATTTACTTGGGGAACTCCAAAAATACACAGATCTAATAATGTTATTGTATTTTACAAACATATTAGTGTACAGTTACTTGAAATTTTTAAAAAGATGGATCATGGGGTACCTGGATGGTTCAGTTGGTTGAGCATCTGCCTTCGGCTCAGGTTATGATCCCAGGGTCCTGGAATTGAGCCCACATTGGGCCCGCTGCTCCACAGGGAGCCTGCTTCTCTCTCTGCCTGTAGCTCCCTTTGCTTGTGTTCTCTCTCTGTCAAATAAATAAATAAAATCTTAAAAAAAAAAAAGATGGATTGTTCATAAAGAGTTTGAGAAGCACTGCATGGTTCATTCATTTAAATTGCCATATAATATTGCACTCAATTTACCACTGTTCATTCATTTCTGATGAATTTGTAAAGTGCTTTCAGCTTCTGGCTTTTATTAACAACATTTCTGTGAATATCTAGTTTAAGATCTTCTGAAAGAAGTTGGTATCAATTCCTAGGGTAGATACCTAGGAATGAAGTAGAGTATGTACATCTCCAACTTGGGTAATGCTTTATACTTTATAAGCTGTTGTATTATTTAATAATATTATTAATACTATTAGTAGTAGTACTATTATTACTGTTTACTATACTACTTTATAAACTGCTGTACTATTTTATCTTCCGCCATTGCTGCAGAATCTCTATTAAGGTTTGATTCGTTCTCTAAAACACACAGCTGTTCTCAGGGTTCCAGGGGTTTTGGAGAGAAGTCTTAATGAAAATTCCACTTACTCTAATAAATGTAATTCTTCGCCTATATAGTTTTCACTGGGATATTCCCTACATTTTGATGGGAGGGAACAGGATATAAAAAAGAGGCATAGACTGAATCATAATGAGATTCCAGTTTTGTATTTCATTTGTATTTTAGGCAAGTTGAATAAATTTTATGAGCCTAGTGTGTAAAGTAGAGAGAATATCTTTCTTTGATGTAGTTGCTGTTAGTACAAAGTGAATCATCAAGTTTAAAAAGTACACAGCACCCGATTCATAGTAGACACCATCAAAGTACATATTCATTAAACAAATATTTATTGAAGGTTTATTTTATGTCACATTGGGACTGGAAATGGAGAGTTGAGCAGGATCCCTTCTATGTTATATATGATACTGAAAAATAGGAAACAATCTAAATGTCCAATATTAAGATTGGTGATTTTGGTGTATTTATAAAATGCAGTGCTATGTAACCTTTAAACATCATGTTCTCAAACATGGGAAAATGTTTGTGGCTATATAAGAAAAAGATTACAGGGGCGCCTGGGTGGCTCAGTGGGTTAAAGCCTCTGCCTTTGGCTCAGGTCCAGGGTCTTGGGATCGAGCCCCGAGCCCAGTATAGGACTCTCTGCTCAGCAGGAAGCCTGCTTCCTCCTCTCTATCTCTGCCTGCCTCTCTGCCTACTTGTGATCTCTGTCAAATAAATAAATAAATTCTTAAAAAGAAAAGAAAAAGATTACAAGAGGATTATCCCTGTCTTTTTCATATAATTTATACACTGCATGTTCATTGAAAAACCTCCAGGGGCACCTGGGTAGCACAGTTGGTTAAGCCTTGAACTCTTGGTTTGGGCTCAGATTATGACCTCCTGTGCCCACCTCACCCCCGCCAAGTACATAAATATTTTTTAAAAAGATTGTGGAAGAATTCATACACTTCAGTGTTCATCATCATTAATGGTGATAAAATTGTTTTTAATACTGTACTTCCTTACGTATTTTGTTTAACTTCCAGATTTTCTGCAGTTGACATACATTACTTTCATAATCAGAAAAGAAAGATGTTATCTGAATGAATAGCATAAAATTGTTTAAGGAATGTTGACTATAAACCTAACAAAAATGATATAAAGTTTATAAAGGAATGGTTCATTCAGGGGCTTAATTTTTTTTTTCAAGATTTTATTTATTTATTTGACAGACAGAGATCACAAGTAGGCAGAGAGGCAGGCAGAGAGAGGAAGGGAAGCAGGCTCCCTGCCAAGCAGAGAGCCCGATATGATATGGGGCTTGATCCAGGACCCTGGGATCATGACCTGAGCTGAAGGCAGAGGCTTTAACCCACTGAGCCACCCAGGCGCCCCGGGGCTTAATTTTTTTATTAGTTTATGTAATCATACTGTTTAGAGTCATATTTACCAGAATTAGGTAGAGAGCTGGAAAACACTGAGATTTTTCCATATTGATTATTTTCTAAAGGAATTTTAGGTTAATGTATGTATGACTTTCTTTGAAACTCTTTTGTTGCCCTGTTAAAGGCCAGGAAGCTCAGCTCTTTTATCCTGGCTTTGTTATATACCTAGGAAGTTCCCATTTGGGAAAATATATAAGTGTCTTATCTTTTTTTTTTTTTAGGTTTTATTTATTTAAGTAATCTCTACACCCAGTGTAGGGCTTGAATTCACAGCCCTGAGATTAAGAGTCGCATGCTCTACAGACTAAGCCAACCAAGGCGCCCCTCATTTAGATTTTCTTTTTTAAAGATTTTATTTATTTATTTCACAGACAGAGATCACAAGTCAGACAGAGGTCACAAGTAGGCAGAGGCAGGCAGAGAGAGAGGAGGAAGCAGGCTCCCCGCTGAGCAGAGAGCCCAATGATGTGGGGCTCCATCCCAGAACCCTGGATCATGACCCGAGCCGAAGGCAGAGGCTTTAACCCACTGAGCCACCCAGACGCCCCATAGATTTTTTTTGTTAACTTTTTTCTTTCACTTTTTAAATGTTTGACTAATGGAATTAAATGGGCATTTGACTGAAGAAAGAGCTTTTTTTTACTCTTACTGGTATATGCATGCTAAAATAATAATCTCAGAAAAGTCATTTTGTCTTACAAGACTGCTTGATTATAAACTTAACTAGGTACTGATTTCTCTCTGACCAGGAATTACTCTTAATTCTGAGGAGAAACTGGAAGCACAATGGGAGATGACAGTGAGTGGATAAAATTGCCGGTTGATCAGAAATGTGAACACAAGGTAAGACTTTCCTGGGATTCAGATTTCAGTGTCATTGGCTTGTTTTTTCAGCAGTTGACCCTCTGTGGTACAGTATAGAGCTGCCTGATGATTACACAATACTGCTGAGAAACAACATGCTTTGGAGACAGTTGCAGTAGGATTATTTCTCACTTTTTAAAAAATATTTTATTTGAGAGAAAAAGAGCTCACATGCTTGAGTGACTGGGGTGGGGGGTAGAATCTCAAGTAGATTATGCGCTGATCGCAGAGCCTGACACGTGGCTCCATCTCACAAGGCTGAGATCATGACCTGAGTTGAAATCAGGAGCTGGAATGGTCGCTTAACTGCCTGAGGAACCTAGGTGCCCTTGATATCTCATTTTTAAATCGTTACATCTTTAAATGTCATCTTTAATTGTAATTTACATATTACAAAAAAGGAAGAACTAATACTTGGATACAAAGTGAGATACGTTTATAGTGACCTGTTAGGAATTCTAGATGGCCTTGAAAGAATATCGCAAATATTAAACACTGACAAAAAAAAGTTTGTAAACTAATCTTCTTTGAAAACTCTGAATTTCTTAAACTTTTTTTGTTTCTAATCAAGGGGTCCTTTATTCAAATTACCTGGTATAGGGCAGTCATCCCTCCCCACCCCCAGTTAACAGTAGATAATAATATCATTGAATTTGTTTTGTTTCAAAATTCTTTTCTTTTAGCTCTGGAAAGCAAGGTTAAGTGGGTATGAAGAGGCCCTGAAGATCTTCCAGAAAATAAAGGATGAAAAGAGCCCAGAATGGTCCAAATTTTTAGGACTGATCAAAAAATTTGTGACTGATTCCAATGCAGTGGTTCAGTTGAAAGGATTAGAAGCTGCACTTGTTTATGTTGAAAATGCCCATGTAGCAGGAAAGTAAGTTGTTTCTTTCCAACTATTCTGGTAAAACCCTTGTCTGGTGCTGCATCAATTAATTTATGTATACTTGTGGATTGTTGTCCTTAGTTATTAGCACTTTTAGAAGATACTAATTTTTTTTCTTACTTTCATAGCTCCTTGGTACTTGTTTTTCATTTGGTTCTTATCTACTCAGAAATCCAAGTGGTAAATGAGATCTTTAAAGAACAAATTAGAAATGAAATCTTGAAAACCATACCTTAAGGTTTGATGAGTGAGTTTCCTTTTGAGCCTTTCTATAGGAATTAACTTTAAACCAGAGGGAAAAATCTCTACTGAGTTTTAGAGGAAACTTGAGGGTCTTATCAAAGGAATTAACAGAATTTCAGTGGAAATCATTTGGGTAGTACAAAAATCTCTTTCTACAAGGCTTCCCACCAAGGTGATCTGAGAAACATGTCTTTCTCTCTGTGGTGGTTAGGCATTTTTATCTCTTAGGAGAGGTGTTGCTAACTAAATAGCCTCTCTGACTCCTGGCCAGTTGGACTTGAGCTGCAAATGATCCAGGTTTCTAATCACCCACTCTCCCATACCTCAGAAACCTGGTTTTCTAATGCTAGTCTTAATGTCATTGAAAGAAGCCCTCCATAAAAAAAGGGATGGGGCTCGACTTAATTGCACGAGAAATATATACTTAACTTACTTCAAAGATTATACCAATGAAGACAGTCTTTAACCTGACAGTTTTGTTACCAGTATTACTGAGTTTCCCTTGCCATTAGTGAGAATGTTGCTTTTTTTAAAATTGCATTTTTCTTCTGATACCAGAAACTTTTTTGATGAATATATGTAGTCCCAACCCACTCAATTCCTCTGAGTTGCAATGGTACAGGTTTTATTTAATTTAGAAGAAACTCAAAGTGGTAAAGTTACGGTAAAATCTTGCCAAAGAATCAGGAGCAGCCCTTTGTTACTAAAGGTACATATCCATCCCCTCTGTGAAGAAATTCTCTTGTTCTAAGAAATGTTTAAAATGACCTTTTAAAATTTTTTCAAAAAAGCAAGAACTCCAAAAAAAAAAAAAAAGCAAGAACTCTGTAATCCTATTTTTTTTTTAAAATACATCTGTATGTATGTCTATCTGTTCATGTATATAGAGCAATAAATCTGGAAGGATGGGTACCAAATAGTTGAAAGTAGTTTTCCCTGGATAATGGGATGTCAAGGGATTTTTGCTTTCGTATTTGAATTTTCTACATTTATAAAGAGAAAATAAGGTTCTGTGTCATTGCCTGGTGTCTTAAACTTTTATGGTTTGCATAGGTTTGTCTTTCATGTTCTTGAACATAAATGAGAAAATTAGACACTCGTTTACTTTATTTCTAAGCATTTAAAAAAGTATTTGTCATCCCCCGCCCCCCATGACCTTCTCTAGCTCTTTCTACTAAAGTGTGTTTCTAAGTGTGGTGGTGGTTGTTTGTCTCTGCATTACAGAACCACAGGTGAAGTTGTGTCAGGTGTTGTAAGTAAAGTGTTCAACCAGCCCAAAGCCAAAGCCAAGGAGCTAGGCATTGAGATTTGTCTAATGTACATAGAGATTGAGAAAGGCGAGGCTGTGCAAGAGGAGCTCCTAAAAGGTCTGGATAACAAGAATCCCAAGATAGTAGTGGCCTGCATAGAGACACTGAGGAAAGCCTTAAGGTAAGACTTGTTGCTTTAGTTCTCTGCACTAGAAGATCTCAACTGAGTTTGAGTTCCTGGCTTAAACAGAAATGAAAACTGCTGGACTTGACTTGGCGTGCCACATGAATCAGGAAAATTGACCCAAGAAAGCTAAGTCATTCCTCAAGTGTGGCGCTTTCTATTCAGTAATCTTAGCCTTCAAGAGGTGTTGCATAGTTATTTTATCTAAATCCCCTTCTAATGAAGATGAGCAGGGGAGATTTCTGACCTGTTTTCAAATTAGGAATTGGCCTTTTCATGGAAAAACACTCCTCAGGATATTTAAAGCAGTTCTCTTGTTATCCTCAAGCATATGTACATAGTTTGAAATGTTGGCTAAAGATTGCGTATTTGCTAAAGCAGACCTTTGTTTTGATGCCTTTTTATTAAAATAGAAGTAAATGCTCTATGCCTTTAAACAGAACCATAGCAATAGCAAATAGAAAGTAATTTTTACTCTTGTGCAATAAGTTATTTTCAACACAAAAATTCCTTGTTGTTTGGCCGTGAAGTTTTTCACGAATGAAATCTCTTTCAGGAACAAGTGGCTGTAATTTGCTATGGAACTCTGACTTAGACAGACCACTGTTTTGTTCTGATTTGGCAGTCCTTCTAATCTGATATCCTGTCCCCATTACTATCCACATGAGAAACTTTAGAAAGCAGCTCTAGTGAAACCCTAAATGTGTGACCTATGACAGTGAAGACCATCCCAACTCAGCTCTCTTGCAGTTTTGTGTATGACCTACTTTTTGGAGAAAACGCTTCCTTTGGTGTCTATCTTACGTAGAAATACCAAAATTCCTAAATTTTGTTAAATTATCCTGAATTTATAAGTTTTAAACTTTTACATTGTCTTTTGCTTGGTTCATAAAGTTCTTTTATAAAATTTGACTTTCACTTAGATTTTTGTGTAATAAATATTTCCTCATTTCAAGCCTAGTGCAGTATAGTAGGTGTGCTTTTATGAGTAGTAAATATGAGTGTGTTCAGTCTGTCATCTTAGAAATTTATTGAATTGACTTGGTTATCAAGACTATGCTATCTCAGAGTGCCTGGCTGGCTCAGTTGGTGGAGCATATGACTCTTGATCTTGGGGTTTTGAGTTCAAGCCCCATGTTGGGTGTAGCGATTACTTAAAAATAAAATCTAAAAGAATTTTTAAAGACTGTGCTCATCTCCATAGATACGTTCTGTCCTTAGTAATGGATCTCTTAATAAAAATGTGTATTATGCTATGATCAGCCTTTAAAGATTTTATTTATTTATTTGAGAGAGAGAGCATGAGCAGGAGGTGGGGTAGAGGGAGAAGGAGAAGCAGACTCCCCACTGAGCAGGGAGCCCAACATGGGGCTTAGTCCCAGGACCCTGAGATCATGATCTGAACCAAAAGGCAGAGGCAGACGCTTAACTGACTGAGCCACCTAGGCACCCCTATAATCTGCCTTTAAACTAGAAGTTTCTTTTTTTTTCTTTTTTTTAAGATTTTACTTATTTATTTGACAGATCACAAGTTGGCAGAGAGGCAGGTAGAAAGAGAGGGGGAAGCAGGCTCTCCGCTGAGCAGAGAGCCTGATGTGGGGCTTGATCCTAGGACCCTGATGAGGTCATGACCTAAGCCGAAGGCAGAAAGAGGGTTAACCCACTGAGCCACCCAGGTGCCCCAAAACTAGAAGTTTCTGATTCAGAATGCTGTAAACTCTGATTATTTTACCTTTTTTTTTTTTTTTAAAGATTTTGTTTATTTATTTGACAGAGAGAGATCACAAGTAGGCAGAGAGGCAGGCAGAGAGAGGGGGAGCAGGCTCCCTGCTGAGCAGAGAGCCCGATGTGGGGCTCGATCCCAGGACCCTGAGATCATGACCCGAGCCAAAGGCAGAGGCTTTAACCCACTGAGCCACCCAGGTGCCCCTGATTATTTTACTTTTAAGCTGACTGGGAAAATAAGTATAGTAAAAGAGCAAGTTAGGTCTATCTTCTTCTGTCTTCCTTCAGATGTTGTAGTTCAGTTCCATCCCTGTGTGATTCTTTATTTGTCCTGAGGCATCTCAGAATCTATCGTAGAATTAGATAGCTCTCTGGGAACTTCAAGAACCTTGAGGCCAGGGGCACCTGGGTGGCTCAGTCAGTTAGGCCTCTGCCTTTGGCTCAAGTCATGATCCCAGGGTCCTGGGATCAAGGCCTGCATCAGGCTCCCTGCTTAGTGGGAGGCCTGCTTCTCCCTCTCCCACTGCCCCCTGCTTTTATAAAACCCTCTCTCACTGTGTCTGTGTTAAATAAATAAATACATACATACATACATACATACATACATACATCATACATACATACATACATACATACATACACACATACACACACATACACACATACACACATACTAAATCTTTAAAAGAAAAGAGACGAACCTTGAGGCCAAACTGTTCAATCCTAGGTTCCAGAGCTTCCTCAGAGTACTCAAACTACTTGTGTTTATGAGAGCTTCAGGAAATCAAAAGTATTCTGTGGCCCCTAAAGCAGGCTTCTAGAACCCATGGGTGGTTTTCTTTATTTTTTTTTTGTAAGATTTTATTTATTTGAGAGAGACCAAGAAAGAGAAAGTGAGCTAGCACGAGCAGAGAGGGAAGGGCAGAGAGAGAGGGAGAAGCAGACTGCTCTGAGCAGGGAGCCATACTTGGGCCTCCCTGGTGATCCCAGGACCCTGAAATCATGACCTGAGCCAAAGGCAGACGCTTAACCACCTAAGCCACCCAGGCACTCCCATGAGTGGTTTTCTATAGTAATATATTTAGTAACCAGATTAGGTTTTGTTTTCCATGTAGAACTCTTCTGTGGGTTTTCCATGTGGACCTCTTTCCACATGTCTGTTTTCCATGTGAACCTCTTCTGTAGGTTTGTCTTCCATCTTTCACTAGACCAGGATAGTGAAACAAAAAAATCTGATGAAACAAATCTGATAATTTAAAAATGTAAAGGAAGACTCCAAGATCCCTGATGTTAGGTTCTTCAGGCACAGTGTTGAATGCCCTGCTTCATAACCCTAAGTTCTTATTTTTCCTTTAGTCTTAAAGGTCAACTGAACCAAATTAAAATGTTCTTTTCTATTAAAGGGGATTTTTAAAGGAAATCTTGGAGATCATCTTGTTTATTTTTATGTTATGATATCTATATTTAAACTATTTATATAACCACATGTCTTTTTAAATATCATTTCTGAAGGAGAATATTTTCATCTCCTCTAGCCTTTTGGAGTATGTCAGTAGTTATTACTCAAATTTTTTGTTGCATTTGTGTACAGGAGATAAATTTATACACATTAGATAAATAATAATATAGTAGATAAATAAGTTGACCCTTGAACACCACAGGGGTTGGGGGTACTAACCCCCATGCAGTCAAAAATCTGTGTATAAATTTTGACTTCCCCAAAACCTAACTACTAGTAGCCTACTGTTGACTGGAAGCCTTAGAGATAACCTGAACAATCAATTAACATATTCTGTATATTTTCTGTAGTATATACTGTATTCTTATAACAAAGTAAGCTAGAGAGAAGAAAATGTTATTATAACATAAGGAAGAGAAAATACATTTATGGTACTAGACTGTAAAATTGCTATGTCTGAGTGGACCCACACAGTTTGAACCTCTAATGTTCAAGGGTCAACTGTATATGAGTTCTACTACAGAATGTCAGTATTGTTTCATAACCAAATCCCTCTTGCTCCCGAATTTGTTACGCAGAAATGTTAACAGTGACTCAGAAAGCTAAATTTGGCCAGTTAGGAACTTAAAAATATAAAATGTAACAAATATATAAGGTTAAATGTACTACCTCTTTAAAAGAAGTCAGAATGCAACTGTTTTCCCCATGAAAAACTGAAGCAAAGAGAGATAATAGGTTGCCTGGAGTTACAAGTAATAAGCTTCGAAGTCGCGAGTGAAACACATGCTGCCAGGATTAGTGATCTGTCAAGTTGAATGAGCCACCTTAATCATAAGAATTATTAAAAATTTACTGCAAGGGGCGACTGGGTGGCTCAGTGGTTAAGCGCCTGCCCTTGGCTCAGGTCATGATCCCAGCATCCTGGGATTGAGCCCCGCATCCGGCTTTGTAGAAAGCCTGCTTCGTACTCTCCCACCCCCCTACTTGTGTTCCTTCTCTGTCTCTCTCTGTGTCAAAGAAACAAAATCTTTACAAACAAAACAAAAAAACTTACTGCAATTAAATTTCACTCATCTAAATATTTAGATTTCAGTCATCTAAATAAACTGATTTATGTTTTTGATCCTCTGTATATACATATACATGTATATTTAAGATGTTACACAAGTTTGGTCTTTTATAGATTTGAATTACCCCTAATCTGATTACCTAGGTTAGTTTTAAGATTTTTATATTCTGGGCTTAGGCATTAAATAACACTCTTAGAAGAGTGATATCTAAACATAGATGTTAGGAATTCCTTTTTTTCCCCCTACCTTAAAAAAGCTCAACTATTACTATATAATAAGTACAGAACTATGTTTGAGTGAATGAAAGCTAACACTACCCAAATATATTGCATTTTGACGAGTTTGTTTTTTTCCCCCCAATGTTTTATTTCTAGTGAATTTGGTTCCAAAATCATCTTGCTTAAGCCAATTATCAAAGTGTTGCCAAAACTCTTTGAGTCTCGAGAAAAAGCTGTTCGAGATGAAGCAAAACTAATTGCTGTGGAGATTTACAGATGGATTCGGGATGCTCTGAGACCCCCATTACAAAATATAAACTCTGTCCAGGTGAGGCACAAAGTTTTTGGTTGTCTTTGCATAAGACTAATATGACAGTGTTTCCTTCCTGTTGTTGATGTTCTGTCCTTACAAATAACTATTTTTCGTTCTTAATTTTGAAATCAGTTTTTTTTTTTTCTTCTGAGCATAGCTGTCTCTGATTTTATTTTGTCCTCTCAAGTTAAATACCATGCATTCGGTGATTCCTACATGTCAGTGTTGAGTCTGTAGCAACTTAAAAGATCCCTTTATAATGCTGTTGGGTGGTTTGGACAACATGCATTTTACCTGGTTTTTATTATAATTGGTTTTAGAGATATTATCTGATATAAATATATCTGAAGTCATGAACTAATTAGTGTCCTAAAAAGTGGATTTTTTTTTCTAACTTCTTAGACATACATCTTCAGTAGTAAATATGTCAGTTTGATTTATGTTACCAATGTATAATTTTTTCAATTTAAATTCAGTTAATTAACATATATTATTTGTTTCAGGGATACAGGTCTATGATTCATCAGTCTTATATAATACCCAGTGCTCGTTACAACATATACCCTCCCCAGTGTCCCTAAGCCCAGTTACCCCACCCTCCAACCCCCTCCCCTCCAGCAACCTTTAGATCGTTTCCTAAGATTGAGAGTCTCTTATGGTTTGTCTTCCTCTCTGGTTTCTTGTTTCATTTTTTCCAAATGTATACACTTTAAATGTGTCCTTCCTTTTTGGCCTGTTAGAACCACATAAATAAGAAATTGGGTTCTGATGTTAGTAAATATAAATGTTAAGTATGTTCTCTAATGATGAGGATGTAGGTATGTTTTAAAAAATATTTTATGATATTTGTAGTTGAAAGAACTAGAAGAAGAATGGGTCAAATTGCCAACAGGTACTCCTAAACCAAGTCGATTCCTGCGTTCTCAGCAAGAACTAGAAGCTAAATTGGAACAGCAACAGTCAGCTGGTGGCGATGCTGAGGGAGGTAAGCCAGTTTTAAACACTGGTTTCTATGAAAATTAGCAAGAACAGCCCCTACCTCAAGAACCTGTTTACAAAAAAAAAAAAAAAAAGAACCTGTTTACTAGGCACATTTTGTAGGACTACCATTTAACAAAATATCAGTCATTTATAGCATTAATAACTGATTCCTTCTATATCAAGATTTCATCAGGGTGTGATGAAATCTTCCATCCATTTTTAAGGTTTGTTTTATTTTTCTCCTGGAAGGTGGTGACGATGGTGATGAGGTGCCACAGATAGATGCTTATGAGCTTTTGGAAGCAGTAGAAATTCTTTCCAAACTTCCCAAAGACTTTTATGACAAAATTGTAAGTAATGGTAACCTTCTTTCATTTATTTCATTTAAAAGAATTCCTTGATTATAATTAGATTGTTCTGCTGAGCCCTTTTCCTGGTACACCGCTTTGTACCCCATATCTTCCCTAGTAGTGTCAGTCAGTCCCCATACTACTGTGTATGTATACCTATTATAACACTTTCTTTTAACACATCTTGCCGAAATCCAGAACGTTATTCTTGCCTTCTCCTTTTTCCTCATTGTCTCTCTGGTTTTATCTTTAAATATCTGTCAAATTCATCTCCTTTACTCCATCTCACTGCCACTACTTTACCCCAGGGTTCCTTGATCTTGGCACTGTTGACATTTTTTGCCAGATAATTCTTGGTTTGGGGGGGGGGGTGCTTTCCTGTACACTGGAGGATGTTTAGTAATATCTCTGCTGTTTACCCGCCAGATATCAATAATACCATTCCTCAAGTCTGACAACCAAAAATGTCTCCAGACTATGCTAAATATACCCCAAGAGACACAGTTATCCCCAACTAAGCAACAGTGTTATCCCAACCACCATCATCTGTTGCCCCACGTGCCATGGTAGTCTTCTTGTAAGACTCCCTGTCTCTGCTTTTGTCTCTTTCCCATCACATTTCCCATTGTAATCAAAGCTGTCATTTTTGAAAATAAAAATCTTCCCATATCATTGCTTCACTGAAATCCTTCCAGTGGCTTCCATGAGATTAATATGATGTCTGAAGTTATCCTATAGCCATTGAGGTCACCTAAGGCACCTTTGAGGTCCCTGCTTACCTTGCCAGCCTTACCTTCTCTAATTCCTCTCACTCCATGCTCTTGTCATCCTGCACTTCTGCCAAAATCACCTGTGCCACACTCACCAACCCCCAAACTCTAGACTTTAATGTATGCTGTTACTTCTGCCTGTAACATTCTCCTGAGTCACCCCATAATAATTCTTCATCCTCTAGATCTCACCTTAAGGATCACTTTCAGGGGAGATCCTACCTGGCAGCCTAAAGTAGGTTAAGTCCTCTTGCTATAATACCAAAGCAGCCTGAACTTCTCTTTTCATAGTGGTCATGACCTAGTAGTTATTTACTGCAGATCTTCATACTCTGCTGGCAAGCTCCTTCAGTCCCCCATTAACTTCTGATTAACAAATACTTGATAAATTAAACCGCACGGTCATCTTCTCCAGAGTGGCAAGTTTGTCACCTTCGTTGTATCCCCAGTTCTTTCAGATAGTAGGTATGCAGAATTACTGAATGATCTCTAGTGGAGTATTTTCTACTTTGTGGCCATAAAACAAAACAGTTAGCATTGTACCACCAACATATAAAACTGATCTCCAGGATTAGAGCAATTTTGGCTGTTGGTTATGTGATTGTCTTTTTCTGATCTTTTTATTGTTGTCAGTGTGGAAATTCCTTTCCCCTGTAGTTGTGCCACTATGAGATATGCTAGAAACACTTTCCAGCAATGTTTCCTGTTTAAGACTTGCTTACTAACATTTGCCTAGAAAATGAGAAGGAAGTCTATGGCATCCCATTCTTTTGCTTATAGAACCTTAGGGTTATGAAATGTTATGAAAATACTTAACCATGTATGGACAAAATTTTATATATATGAGCAAAACATTCTGATGGGCTTCCCAGTTTTGCAGTTTTGTTTTTTAACCAGTTTTAGAAAAATCTTTCTGAAAACAAAAAATAATTATATATCTTTGAAGTAGGAGCATGCAAGAAATAGACTTTTATTTTTCTATTTTGCCTCCTAATTTCTGTTCTACAAGTAACTCATTCTGTGTCTTGCAGGAGGCAAAAAAATGGCAAGAGAGGAAAGAAGCTCTGGAGGCTGTGGAAGTACTAGTGAAAAACCCCAAACTGGAAGCAGGCGATTACGCAGATTTAGTCAAAGCATTAAAGAAGGTAAGTGAGGGGACGCCTGGATGGCGTAGTCTGTTAAGCCACTGCCTTCCGCTCAGGTCGCCTTCTGCTCAGGTCATGATCCCAGGGTCCTGGGATCCAGTTCCACATTAGGCTCCTTGCTCGGCAGGGAGCCTGCTTCCCTCTCCGCCTTTGCCTGACACTCTGCCTGCTTGTATGCTCGCTCCTGCTCTCTCTCGCGTGCTCTCTCTCTCTCTCTCTCTCTCTGACAAATAAATAAATAAACAAAATCTTTAAAAAAAAAAAAAAAGAAGAAGAAGAAAAGTGGGAAGAATGTCAACACTGGTAACCTGACAACAGACCAGGCCTTTTAGTTTCTCACCATCAGTCATCTTTTTTTTTTTAATCACAACTACATTTCCATTTAAGGAACACTATCAGTGGTTTTCTAATTAAAGGCATACCCTTGTAAAGAATTGTTTAAAATGACTGTCCTAGGTTAGTTTGGAGGGATTGGTTTTCAGTCTTTATTTATTATCATTTTGCTTTATGCTGTCTGGTAGCATATACGAATCTCAAGAAAAAGAGGGTCTTGGTGATGTAGAACCAAATATTCCAGTTTTATAGTTCTGTAGGATGAACTATTTAAATTGTCTCTATATAATGGGACAGATGTTAAATATGAAGAATATTTTCCCATTAGGTAACAAACGATCCCACATTGTATATCTGCATGTAAAGAATGCATGTAAAGTTATAAAGCAGGCAAGTGCTGGGGCGCCTGGGTGGTTCAGTGGGTTAAAGCATCTGCTTTCAGCTCAGGTCATGATCCCAGGGTCCTGGGATCAAACCCCGCATGGTGCTCTCTGCTCGGCAGGGAGCCTGCTTCCCTTTCTCTCTCTCTGCCTGCTTGTAATCTCTGTCTGTCAAATAAATAAATAAAATCTTAAAAAAAAAAAAAAAGCAGGCAAGTGCTAAATAAGAAATAAATGCTCTTAAGAAATACTTCTTTGTTTTTGGTGCTGGTTGATAAATTTGTATGTAGTGGCTTTTCATAAAATCTAAAAGTATAGATCAAATACAGTTAGTATAGTTGTAGAGTTTAAGAACAAACTCTAAAGACATGTTCTTGAATAGAGAAAACTTTGTTTAATTTGCTTCTTCGGCCTAAAATTACAGAGGATTAGAATGGTGTGGGGAGTTAATCTCTAGTTATATGCACATGTATGTACAGTAATTCTCATTATTCATAGTAGCTATGTTCTTTTTTTTTTTAAAGATTTTATTTATTTATTTGACAGACAGAAATCACAAGTAGGCAGAGAGGCAGGCAGAGAGAGAGGAAGGGAAGCAGGCTCCCTGCTGAGCAGAGAGCCTGATGAGGGACTCGATCCCAGGACCCTGAGATCATGACCTGAGCAGAAGGCAGAGGTTTTAACCCACAGAGCCACCCCGGCGCCCCCATAGTAGCTGTGTTCTTGAAAGTCACCACAACACTGAATTAGTGAATACTGACCCAATTGCTGCTAAGGAAACACAGGGCTAGGGTCCTGCAACTCTTTGGTCTCAACATTTTCATCCATCAGTCAATACATAACTTGTTTTATTCTCTTTGAAGAGGTCTCACTTAATATATATTATTGATCCACTAACGCTGAACTCATGGCCAACAGCACTATAACTCATGCTTAAACAAAGTTTATCTAACACAGGTAATTTCTGTGTCAGGCCTTTTTGCACTTAGGAACACTTCAGCACTACACTCAGGGGCCATTTCAAACAGTGAAAGTGCCAAGAAAAATCACAAAAATGGAAAAAAAAAAGAAAAAGAAATGCAGCATTAGACCATGAAAAAGATACTTGTTTACAGTATGAAAGCTGAAATAAGAAGGCAGTGTTGCTTGGTTCATTCTCTGCTAGGAATGTGCATACCAGGCAACTCAGATTTTTCACAGCTCTATGCTTGTCCATGAATGACTAGGAGAGTGCTGAGAGTATTGATTCGAGGGGTTATAATGTTCACAAGTAGGTGAATTCGCAAATATGAAATCCGTGAATAATGAGGATGGGCTGTGTTTTCTTATAGTCCGCTTCCCATGCTTTCCTCCAAGTGAGATTTGGAGGCAGAGATATGATTTTTCCCAATCTTGTTTAGTCTTCAGTCTTCCAATCTTGGAGAGCCCCAAACCCAGGCAAGATTAATTAGAAGGTAGTTGTGTAGAGGGAGAAGATTTCACCAACCTGCAGCAGGGGAGGAAAGATAAAAGGTAGAAAGGCGCTAAGAGAGGAAAATGAGATTCTAGTGGCATTGAGAACTTAAGCTTCTATCTAAATTTCAGCGTATAATTTTTATCTGTAGTCTTATTACATGTCCCTGAATTCTCAGTGCCTCAGATAAAAGCTTTTATTTTTTTCTTATCTAATGATACAAATCTTAATTGATGTTCTCCACATGTGTTTTCTTAGGACATTAGCTGTTCAGATAAATACTGTTTTGTGATTTCTATTGGCATTTGAATATAAATGTACTCTTGCTATATTCTTTACAGAGAGGGTCATGGATTTTATATTTGAGTAATCATGAACAATAGATTTCTGTGAGAAACTTCTCCCTCTTCCCATGGTGGAGTGGGGGGTGATTAAAGGCTTTACAAACAAGTAAAGAGAAACTTAATTTTGTGGCTAAAATATTTAAAACAATGAAAACTTAATCTCAGTTGTATAAATAAACCAGGAGCAAGGCATTTTTAAAATTTTTATGTGATTTTACTTGGATATAAACACAAACTTCATCTCCATATTATGGTGACTTAACAGAGATTTGTCAAAAATGGGGAAATGAGGAAATGGAAGAGAACGAGACTGAATAGGCTACAGATGGATCCCTCACGCATCCATAAATGGTCTCTTCACTCTGTTGTCTGTATCACGTAATCCCACTAAGCTCCCAATTTTTTGCCTTTAATATAAATAATGCGGAACTACTCATTTTGAAATTTCTTTTGGTATTCTGGAAATTATTTCAATTTTTTTCTTTATTAATTATTTTTATTAACATATAATGTATTATTTGCCCCAGGGGTATAGGTCAGTGAATCATCAGGCTTACACACTTCACAGCACTCACCATTTCACATAACCTCCCCAATGTCCATCACCCAGCCACCCTCTCCATATTCCCCCTGGAAATTATTTCTTAAACTGTCTTCTTTCAAGTTGTCACATGGCTTAGCATATTCTGTGGGCTTTCCTGTTTTCACATGTTATAGTTCTTTCATTTATAAGATACTTTCTCCCCTACCCCTTACGCTACCTTCCCCCCAGTACCTTCTTTGACTTGGCCAATTACCTGTGGATGCTGGTAGATATTTTATGCTAGCTTTTTTTTGTGGTATTAACCTTTTTTTTCACTTGGGCTTTCTACATTTGCCCCCCCTTCTTGTTTATATTCATCGTAGTTTCCTAAACATGGTGGATTTCATTGATTTCTGACTTTGTCATTGAGTGTTTTGTTTTAGTTACTACTGACTAGTGGCTTACATTACTAGTTGAAAATAAATACAAATTGATAATTACAGTTGACCCTTGAACAACACAGGTTTAGACTGCATGGGTCAATTTACATGTGGATTTTTTTCAGTGGATACAGAACAGTACTATAAATGTATTTTCCTTTTGATTTTCTTAATAACGTTTTATTTTCTCCAGCTTTATCAAAAGAATATAGAATATAGTACATATAAATACAAAATATGTGCTCACCAACTGTTTATGTTATCAGAAAGACTTTTGTAGTAGTAATTAAGTTTTGGGGGAGTCAAAAGCTATATGTAGATTTTTGACTGCAGGGGGGTGGTCACTGCTGCTAACCCTCACATTGTTCAAGGATCAGCTGTGCTTAAAATCATTTTGTAGGCCTAGATTTATGGGAGAAGTCCCAGCACTTTTAATTACAGAATATTTCCCATTATTTTGGTTAAATTAACTTTGTGAGCTAAAGCTTCCTTTCCCCTAGTCTAGAACAGAGTCATGGAGATTTTCAGATCTGGATTGAGTCCTCCCCCCATATATATGCTATTTTTCTTAAAAATAAAGACATTTCACTTTCCCCACTCCCGTTTCCCAATTTAGAGCAACTTGTTTAGTCACACTGTGATGTTTGACAATGAGTGTTGAAGACAAGACAGACCTGGTCCATCACTCACTTATAAATTCATTCAAACCCTTAACCATCTTGAACTATAACAGGTTCACAGGATCCTCTTCAAGACTTTCCATCAGGACCATCATTGTCTAGGGTTCAGCTCCCACTAGTTATTGCTCTAATGGTGGATATGAGAGCTGTTCTCCCAAGAATAGGAATGATTGATGGCCTTTTTCTTTTGAGCTATATTAAAACACAGGTTCCAAATTCCATCCCAGATTCATTGAACTAAGATTTCTTGGAATGGGGTCTGGCATGTTTTCAGTGACCATTCCTAGAATATGTATTTATATGCTAAATATGAAGTCTTGCATCTAAATAATTCCTGTCATGTTCTTTTGGTTAAAAAAAAGAGCAAACATTTATAAATGCCAATAGAATGGAAACTTTTTCTCTATGGTTTTATAGTAGTTAGGGATTTAACAAAATGTTTATTAGGACTCTGGTTTCATCTCTCTTCTCATAAGAAAAATGAATTTGCCATAACATGAATTTATAGTGTGAATATGCTTTGGTAAAGAAAGCAAAAGCTTTGGAGTCAAAATAGCTGGGTTTAAATCACATCACATCACATTTGCTAGTTCTGACCTTGAGCAAGTCAATCTGTATTTAATTCTTGAAGTCTACAAAATTTGATAATATTACCTAGTTTATAGGCTTTGGGTTGAAAAATTAAATAACAAAAGGATTATAAAGCACCTATAAAATTATGGCATCTAATTTGTAATACATGCTAATCTTGCCTCTTAATCATTACGCCTTAGCACTTAGGGAGTGCATGTAAGTGCCATCTGGAACTTCCTTGCGTACTATACATTAGGGGTTGTTTAATTCAGGGAATCTGGAAGGAAGCATTTTGCTTATGGAATCATTCTACTTATGGAATACAAGATCTTTGGGACGAAATAAAATCCGAGATGGAATCGAAGCATTATTTCCACCTGGGAAAAGAGTAAAGAGTGAAAGCAGGGTGGTGGTATAAATAATGCTGGAGAGAACTCTGCTAAGAGGCTCTCAATGCACACTTGATGATCATTAGGTATGTAAAATGGCAGCCGCAAGGCCAGAAGCTCCCTCGGAGGAAAGGTTGCAATGCCATTTGCAACTTAGAGTCCCCGTGGACTTCTTGAAGGTACCTATACCAGCTTCTACTGGTGCTCCTTGGATATAAACATTGGAGTTTTTCCCTGTGGTGTTTTTCCTCTGAGATACACTGTCTTTTGGCTTTTTCTGCCCCAGAGCAAAGTCAGCAGCTTCGCTGCCAGTATCAAGAGTCCCCTCCTGCAGAGTTGTGCAGTGGTGACAGCCCAGACTACCACTGATGGAGAGTTAGCCATGTGAAGTTGTGGTTTTATGTATGTGTTTCTGGTAGAATTTGAAGATAGGAGACTAAACAGAATGAAAAGGATGCCCTCAAATTGAAATAGTCAAGGAAGAATTTTTCTTCTTTTATAGGAAACAAACTTGGCTATTCATTAGCATAACAGCTTGCAGAGTTCTTTTAAGAATGCATTTTTAGTTCTGTTCTACAGAGTTGTGACTGTTTTGTTTTCCTTTCTTCCCCTCTCTTTGTAGGTTGTTGGAAAGGACACCAATGTCATGTTGGTGGCTTTGGCAGCAAAATGTCTTACTGGCCTGGCTGTTGGGTTAAGGAAGAAATTTGGACAATATGCAGGACACGTGAGTAACACTCCTTATTAGATACAAATCAAGAGCATTACCACTAGTGGCAGGCTAGTTTGCTTTATGATTTAAAACAGCTCTTCGGAATAGATCTTTATTTATTGGACAAAGTGAATTTTTCACTAAGTTTTATTAATATTGAGCATAACCCCTCACAACATTTCAGTAAAGTTGTCGGTTATAACTAAATTCGTTTAGCTTTATATAGAAAATTGGGTACATGGCCTAAATACTTGGTTGATTTGATTTGCTTATTACTTATTTACTTATTAATATATTGTTTTGTTCTTATAAGATTATATGCAATGTAACAGGATAAAATGAAACTTGTGATAACCGCCTGGACAGTGGTTATGAAAGTAGGAAAGGCAGTATAAAACTAGAAGTCAGATGGATATATAAAATGTATTATATTGTGTTTTCCTATTAAAAAATAATATTTTACTTACATATTTGAGATATTATATAGATTACACTCTTGGTGGTGTGTCAATTTAATTCTAAGAAATGTGGAGTATACTCTCTTCTTTGTGTAAATTTAGAAGCACTTAAGTTTGGTAGCAGTTTTAATAAATTGAGATGTTTTCTTTAACTGTGGCATTTGTCATTTGGCCTCTGAATCTGGTCTGAATTACTTAGAATGGTGCAGCATCCTGAAAATTGACCATACTAAACTTTAGGGTTGAACTTGCTAGCCACTTGATCATTTGATTACCTAGAATGGCTTTTAGAGGCTCCTCATAATTTGTAGTCATGTGTCAGTTTTATGTTGTGAAGTTAATGTCTAAGCTCAGTTATGGTATTTGGAGCTTGCTTACTCATAGCATTAAAAATAAGTTCAGGGACGCCTGGGTGGCTCAGTTGGTTAAGCAGCTGCCTTCGGCTCAGGTCATGATCCCAGCGTCCTGGCATCGAGTCCCACATCGGGCTCCTTGCTCAGCAGGGAGCCTGCTTCTCTCTCTGCCTCTGCCTGCCACTCTGTCTGCTTGTGCTCACTCCCGCTCTCTCTCTGACAAATAAATAAATAAAATCTTAAAAAAAAATAAGTTCAAAGAACTTAACTGGAAAAAAAATACACTACCAAATAAAAATAAGTTATGACTAACTTGTTACCAGGGAAATAAAAATGTGGGTCTATAAAACCCTTAGACATGTAAATTATGAATTGGAATAAAACTATAAACAGTATTTTATAGCAATAATATTTATTATGCAATACTTGTATATACATATATGCAATCCATGTGTTAATTAGCTTTCGGCTGTTTGTGTGTTACTTATTAGCATACTTTTTTAAAAAAGAATATACATTAGGGACGCCTGGGTGGCTCAGTTGGTTAAGCAGCTGCCTTCGGCTCAGGTCATGATCCCAGCGTCCTGGGATCGAGTCCCACATCGGGCTCCTTGCTTGGCAGGGAGCCTGCTTCTCCCTCTGCCTCTGCCTGCCACTCTGTCTGCCTGTGCTCACTCTCTCTGACAAATAAATAAATAAAATCTTTAAAA
>ML110838.1:68182-114300 GCA_003697995.1 Taxidea taxus jeffersonii
AAAAAAAAAAAAAAACACCTATCATGTACAGTATTTTATGTCAAGCATGTTAATGGTTCAGATTTATTTTCTTGAGCTGTTTATAAGCTCTCTTTTGTAAAATATATATAAAAATGAACTTGATCTTCAAGTTTATAACTAACTCCTAGTATTAAAAAGTCTTTTATATTTCTCCATGGAAACTATATTCCTTCTGGTCTCTATCACTTCTCTGCAATCTTAAAAAAATTTTTTTGGATGACTTTGAGCTTTGCTATATCTCTTGGACCTTAAAAAACAACTTTAGGGGTGCCTGGGTGGCTCAGTGGGTTAAAGCCTCTGCCTTCAGCTCACGTCATGATCCCGGGCTCCTGCGATTGTGCCCCGCATGGGGCTCTCTGCTCCGAAGGGAGCCTGCTTCCCCCGCCTCCCTGCCTGCATCTCTACCTACTTGTGATCTCTGTCAAATAAACAAATAAAATCTTGAAAAAAAAAAAACAACTTTAATTTGCCTGCTAGCACAGTGCCTGGCACTCATTAGATATATTAGGTATTCAATAAATATTATATGAATTACCATTGGTTTATAAGATAAAAATTATAAAAATTCCAACTTTATTGATCTAAACTTAGTATTTGAATAAGAGGGTATCCTTCTGATCAAAATTGTTACGGTTTTTAGTACTGTTTCTTTTTCTTAGTGTAGTAAGGGGGTGGGAGACCTCCTAGACTAGTGAAGTATATCAGAATCTTAGGTGGGGAAGAAAAATTATATACTATACTTGTTCCACTATCCTGAATCCACCTAGTTGAGAATCTTTTTGTCTAATAAGAGATGGTGATATGGTTGCATGAAGATGTAGATGTAGAAAAAGGATTGCGAAGCACTGTAACTGAGGTGCAGAATGGGAACCATTAATTGTTGTAGCATAAGATCCTTGTGCCCTTCAAGAAAGGAGATGACTTTTTATCCAACTTAGATGTTCACTTTTTTTCTGTAATGCCAAACATTGTTTAATAATGGCTTTATTGGGATGCCTGGATGGCTCAGTTGGTTAAGCGGCTGCCTTCAGCTCAGGTCGTGATCCCAGCATCCTGGGATCGAGTCCCACATCGGGCTCCTTGCTCGGCAGGGAGTCTGCCTCTCCCTCTGCCTCTGTCTACCACTCTGTCTGCCTGTGCTTGCTCTCTCTCTCTCTCTAACAAATAAATAAATAAAATCTTAAAAAAAAAATGGCTTTATTGAGATATAACTTACATACTCTAAAAGTCACCCCCTTAAAGTGTATAATTAAATGGTTTTAATATATTCACAAGGTTGGGGCACCTGGGTGGCTTAGGGGGTTAAAGCCTCTGCCTTCGGCTCAGGTCATGATCAGGTCCTGGGGTCAAGCCCCACATCGGGCTCTCTGCTCAGCAGGGAACCTGCTTCCTCCTCTCTCTGCCTGCTTCTCTGTGATCTCTGTCAAATAAATAAAATCTTAAAAAAATCTTAAAAAAAAAAAAATATATATATATATATATTCACAAGATTGTGGAACTCTCACGACCATCTAATTCCAGAACATTTCATCACCCCCCAGAAAACCCCTCAACCCATTAGCAACTACTCCCTGCTGGCAGCCACTGATCTACTTCTCTCTGTGCAGCTTGACATTTCAGGGAATCATTTAAATAGATCCTACATATGTGGTCCTTTATGACTGGCTTCTTTGATTTGGCATATTTTCAAGGTTCATTCATGTGGCATGTCAGTACCTCATTCTTTTTTGTTGCCAGCAAAATAATATTCCAGCCGTTTGCTTTTACAGGTTGTGCCCACCATTTTGGAAAAATTCAAAGAGAAGAAGCCTCAAGTGGTACAAGCCCTGCAGGAGGCAATCGATGCAATCTTCCTCACCGTAAGTCCACAACATGAATGTGCACTGGCGTCTAATGTGAATTTTGTCAGCGTAACATTTTGATTATTCTTACAGTGGAGAAAAGCTCCCTGACCATGTTTTCTTTCCTAAAGACCACACTGCAGAACATCAGTGAGGATGTTTTAGCAGTCATGGATAATAAAAACCCAACCATCAAGCAGCAGACATCTCTTTTCATTGCAAGAAGCTTCCGCCACTGCACTGCTTCTACACTGCCAAAGAGCTTGCTAAAGCCCTTTTGTGCTGCTCTACTTAAGGTATGGACTTCTCTTGGGAATTGGGGGAATTTTTTATACTTAAGGAAGATTTTTTTTCCCATATTAATTATGAACGGAGACTACTTGACTTTCGGATATCAGTAGATTATGGTCTTTTGAGGATCAGACCCTCTGTAGCTTTGGAAACTGAATCCAAATTCTTGTACTCTGTGTTCCTATTCTCAAAGAAAAATACAAGTTAGCTTTATGATTCCACTAACTGCTAAACATTTTGTTTCTTATTTGGCCCAAACACTGGTGTTCTGCTGGATCTGGCCAAGCACACAGGCATACAATTTGGAATCTTTGAAGATCATTTGCATATGAGGCATTTTAAATAGAGGGTAGGAGGAAAAGGAAATACTTATTTGCTGAATGGATTACCAGAGGTTTCCTTAACCTGAAAAGAATATGTGAAAGAGTAACTGTTAGTTGGCAAAAGGAAAGCTACACTTAGCTTCAGTAAACTGTAAAAAGCACGTTCTTTATTCAGTAATCACCAGTCTGAATTAAAATCAATAGGACCTAAAATATCTTGGATTAAGATCATTTTGCTTGTTCTGGACCACAGCACATCAATGATTCTGCTCCTGAAGTCAGAGATGCTGCATTTGAAGCATTGGGTACTGCATTGAAAGTGGTGGGTGAGAAAGCAGTAAATCCATTCCTAGCTGATGTGGATAAACTCAAGCTCGATAAGGTAGGTTAGGGGTAGGATTTTTGTCCGATTTCATTATAATCTATCTCTGTGTATTATGATTTTGTTTCAGTTTTGTCTGTTTCATGAAGACAAAAATGCTGATCAGCTTGGGAAAGTTATTTCATTTGCTAGTGGTGGTTCAGGTCTAGAGTGTAAAAACATAGCGTCTGAGGATTTAAATTTTTTTTTTTTTTAAAGATTTTATTTATTTATTTGACCCACAGAGATCACAAGTAGGCAGAGAGAGAGGAGGAAGCAGGCTCCCTGCTGAGCAAAGAGCCCGATGCGGGGCTTGATCCCAGAACCCTGAGATCATGACCTGAGCCGAAGGCAGAGGCTTTAACCCACTGAGCCACCCAGGCACCCCTGAGGATTTAAATTTTATCTGAAGCTACAGTGGAGGTATAAGTAGAAATAGCTTTAGATTATTTAAAAAAAAAAAAAGCTGAGTGATCAGGCCGTAGAGGAGGTAAAAAGAATGTTTTAAGATAAATTTGGCTCTTGGGCACCTGGGTGGCTCAGTGGGTTAAAGCCGCTGCCTTCGGCTCAGGTCATGATCCCAGGGTCGTGGGATTGAGCCCTGCATCGGGCTCTCTGCTCTGCGGACAGCCTGCTTCCTCCTCTCTCTCTGCCTCTCTGCCTACTTGTGATTTCTGTCTGTCAAATAAATAAATAAAATATTAAAAAAAAAAAAAGATAAATTTGGCTCTAATATCTGGAAAATTACCTTTCTAAATATGAATGTTTTCTGTCAAAAATGTAGTTGTATGTTTATTATAATTTTAATTTGTGTAGAAATAAAATGTGAGAAAGTGGATAATTTATTTCTCCTGAAAAGGAAACTTTCTGAATTCTCATGTATTTGTGGTTTAGGTGAGTTATTAAGCACTAGTGTAGTGATTATATTTCAGAGCTGGGCTTAATGATATTCACCTCAATTTCATTCTCTAGATCAAAGAATGTTCAGAAAAAGTAGAGCTGGTACATGGTAAGAAAGCTGGACTAGCTGCTGATAAGAAGGACTTCAAGCCTGTTCCCGGAAGGACTGCCACTTCAGGGGCTGCAGGAGATAAGGACACAAAGGACATTTCAGCACCCAAACCAGGACCCTTAAAAAAGGCACCTGCTACTAAGGTTAATGGATGAGATGGAAAATATGGTTCAAAAGTTAGAATTTAGTAAGGCAGGATCTGAATCTCAGGTTCATTATCCTTCCAATATGATTTCATTTGAGAAATGAACTCATTACCACATTAAAAATATAGCAAAACATCCATCAACAAAGAGTATTCCAACAATACATTTGGTTAAGTAAACTTGTAATAGAGCTATAGGAGCCCGTTTTGAGGGATCATAAAGTATCACTAAATGAAGAAAATGTGGCAAGGCACTTAACATTAATAATATCACCTTGGTCATTTTGCTTAGAAGGCTGCAAAACCACATCACCAAGTCTACATACCAGTCAAGGTCATGTATCTTTGTACAAGCATAGAAGAGGGAAATGCCTAAAGGTGAATATGGCATTCTTTTAAAGAACATTTGTCCTGTGGACTCTGAAGCATGAAATTATCTATGATAGTTGCAGAAAGCTTATTCCTTTCCTTACCCTGAACCCTAACCTGAAGTTCGGGGAGAGAACTGGTGTTTAATAAAGCATTACTTTGGAAAGTGTTTTACCTAAGTAATCTCATTTAATCATCAAACAACCCATGAAATTGGTGTTTTGTGATTCCCATTTTTCCAGAAAGGGAAAGTGAGACTCGGCAAGGTTAAGTATTCTGCACATGCTCTTACAGCTTACTCTGGTATTTTTTTGTTCACTTGTTTGTTTACTGTGTCACCCTGCACCATCCCATAAACTTTAAAGGATAAAGATCTTATCACTGCTCAGTCCCATATGCACAGGCGAGTTTCTGGCAAAAGCAGGAACTGGGCACACATTTGGTGAATGGCTAGAGTTGCAGAACTGGGATTTGGACCCAAGTGTCTCTAACTACAGTCTGTGTACTTTCATTCATATTTTGCTGTTTCTTCAGCATTCTCATGCAGGGTTGGCAGCGGTTCCCTTCTGTCTCACCAGCTGTTGCCTCTCTGGACAATGACCTGAGCACAGGACCTTAAGGCCTTTTCTTATCTTGCTGAACTTCTTTTGAAAAGACATTATCAATATGTCCCATTAAGCCAATAAACATATATGTCTGTAAAAAAGAAAGAAAGAAAAATAGGAGATTTATTAATTGAGGTACTTTATACAGAGAGTGCTATTATTACAGGAAAGGATCCAGAAGAGGTGTTCTGGTTAGTCAAAGAGTTTAGAATTTTCTGTTTTTAGGATCAGAAAACAGTGAAATCTCTATCAGATTGTTATTACTAACCAGCCAAATCATACTGCTGATAGGAACTGGCAAGTATTGGAAGTTTCATTTGATTAAAAAACCAGGTTTTTTTTTTGTTTTGGCTAACTACACCTTAAATTCTCAGATTATCTTCAAGATAACATTAGTTTCAGAGGAGGTCTGGATGTTGAGGACTAATTTGACCCTCTGCATTTTATCTTTTTTTTTTTTTGTTCTTTTCTTTCTTTTTTTCTTTAAGGTTTGGGCCATAGTTTAACAAATATCCAAAACACACAGGAGGAATGATTTGAACACTGATGTGTGTTACCGTATTAACATTACTGCCTTTGGCTATGTGCCTTGTGATAAACTGTGATTTTCTTGTAACCTTTCAAAACTGGAGTGAAAACCATTTGAATCAAGATATTTAAATAGAGTATTAGCAGATAGAAGCCAGTAGGTATAATAAAAAGTATGACCAACTGAAGTTTATTCCAAGATTGCAAGGGTGGTTCAATATTAACATTCGAAAACTAAATTTAAGATTTAGTTAAGAGATAAAAAGAAATCTAATTTCAGACACTGAAAAAGAATATAATAGATTTCAGCATATCTTCATGGTAAAAATTCTTAACTACATAGAAATGGCTGGATACTTTGACATAACTAAATACATACAGAGAGATCTATAGACAGCAGTAGACCTGGCAAACCACAAGTCAGTATCATGCTTCATAGTGATGAAAAACTAGTACTCCTATTAAAGTGAGAAGTAAGGGACGCCTGGGTGGCTCAGTTGGTTGAGCGGCTGCCTTTGGCTCAGGTCATGATCCCAGCATCCTGGGATCGGGTCCTGCATCAGGCTCCTTGCTCGGCGGGGAGCCTGCTTCTCCCTCTGCCTCTGCCTGTCTCGCTTGCTCTCTCTCTAACAAATAAATAAATAAAATCTTTAAAAAAAAAAAAAAAATAAAGTGAGAAGTAAAACAAAAAATGCCTGCTGGTACCATTATTGTTTAATAACGTTCTACAGTTAGATAATAAAGTAAAACCTATGCAATTCTACAATTAGATAATAAAGTAAAACCTAGTATGAGGTAGGAAAAGGCAGAGTTACCACTTTGTAGATCATATGGTCATATACTTGGAAAATAAAAGTAGGCCAACTGAAGAACTGTTACAACAATAAAAAGATTCATTTCTGTGGCCATCTTCAACATAACTAGACCACTCACTATTGCCATAAAAACTACTCTATTCCTTCAAAATTAGGTAGTTCTACATTGAGTTAATGATATATTTTCCTGTTAGTGGGGTATCTTTTAGTGAAGTATTGGGTAGCTGCTAGAAGTTAGAAGCTGCCCTTTACTAGTGTAGGAAAGGTTTAGAGGTTTTTAAAGGCATCAAATATTAATTCTCAAATTAATCTGTAAATGTAGTATAATTCCAGTCCATTTTCATTTCATTTATCTCTAGCTCATTTTGAACTAGAGGGTCTTCTTACTAATGGGGTCTGCAGATTTCCCCATGAATGACCTTTAAGAGATCTGTCTGCCCTTGAAATTGCTAAGTTCCCTGGGTACCAAAAATACCCTATATTTGTTTGGTTGAGTGGCCCCTCATTTTAAATCAAATTTTCAGGGAATCTCTGGCCCAAAAAAGTTGAAAAAGTGCTGTTCTAAAATCCTAAGTGGTTTAGTTTTTTGTCGGTTTTTTTGTTTTGTTTTGTTTTGTTTTTTAACTTCTTTTAGGCTGGTGGGCCACCTAAGAAGGGGAAACCAGCTGCACCAGGAGGTGCAGGGAGCACTGGAACCAAGAACAAGAAAGGATTGGAGACCAAAGAAATAGTGGAACCTGAGCTCTCGGTCAGTATTCAGCGAAGTGCCTCAAACTTATAAAAGCATGGAAGTTCAATTCCTGTAAGATTTGAGTTGTTTGTGGAGTTCTACAACATAGTTTATTGAAACTGTGCCTTGCATGAACTTGCCCTTTATGGTAGTAGGATAGATGCCTCAGATATAGCAAACCTGTGGAGTATTCATGTAGTTTGGCCTCGGGTATGTTTACAGTCCTCGTCATCTGTTTCCTTAAGCAATTCTTTTTTATATTTTTTTAAGATTTATTTATTTATTTATTAGAAAGGGAAAGCAAGAGGGAGCATGTCGCTGGGGGCAGGGGGAGGGGCAGAAGGAGGAAGAATCTTAAGCAGACTCTGCGCTGAGTGTGAGCCTGACACAGGACTCAATCTCATGACCCTCAGAGCACGGACTGAATTGATAAAACTAGGAGTTGTACATTTTGACTGACTGTGCCACCCAGGTGCCCCCCTCCTTAAGCAATTCTTAATTTTAATGTTTTTGTTTCTTACAGATAGAAGTATGTGAAGAAAAAGCTTCAGCTGTCCTTCCTGCTACCTGTATACAGCTTCTGGACAGCAGTAACTGGAAGGAAAGGCTGGCCTGTATGGAAGAGTTCCAAAAGGTAGATGCGTGGGATTGAGTTGAATGTGAAATGTCATCATGTAGGAGTAATGAGATTGACAAAGTGCTTGCCCTGCTTGCGGTGTTTCAGATCCAGTGAACATATTTCAGGCTGTTAACTAAAGATAAGTTGGGGGGGGGGTGTTTTTTAGCTCTGTAGTGTTTATCTTTCCATATCTGCTTTCTGTGGCTTCTATAAGCTCATAACTTAATACTTAAGAAAAGTAGGCTTATTCTGAATTACAAGATTTAGATGCATTTTAATATCACAGTATTTGTTCATTAAACTCACTAGGCATACAGATAGTTCCACTTAAACCACTCCTCATCCATTTCTTTGTTTCCCTCTTTGTTGTCATGATTCTTGGAAGAACAGACATTATTACTTGGTATGAGAACCTCCTTTCAGAAATCTGTGCATGGTAGTTCCTTTTGACATTTACTCTGATTCTAATGAGAAGAGTTTGTAGAAACCACAAGAGCACTGGGACATTTTTTTTTTAATACCTTTTTTTTTTTGACAGACAGAGATCACAAGTAGGGAGAGAAAGAGGAGGAAGCAGGCTCCCTTTTGAGCAGAGAGCCGCTGCAGGGCTCGATCCCAGGACCCTGGGATTATGACCTGAGCCGAAGGCAGAGGCTTAACCCACTGAGCCACCCAGGCTCCCCAAGAGCACTTGGACTTAAAGCCGGAGACCTGGCTTTCAGTCCTGCATGTGCCACGCGTATCAGGGTTAGACCCGAGTCTGTGTATCTTTGAAATTTAATACTTAACTACTTCTGGGGCACCTGGGTGGCTCAGTGCATTAAGGCCTTTGTCTTCGGCTCAGGTCATGATCCCAGGGTCCTGGGATCGAGCCCCGCAGCGGGCTCTCTGATCAAAAGGGAGCCTGCTTCCTCCTCTTTCTCTGCCTACTTGTGATCTCTGTCTGTCAAATAAATAAGATCTTTAAAAAAATACTTAAATACTTCTATCCTACTTTGCAGTATGTTCTTAGGAAAATCAGATAACTCAAAATATATATAAGCAGTTTCTGCCACACACTAGGCAAATGCAGACTGTTAGGGTTATATTCCTTGGAACATATTCTTGTTGAAATTCTGAAATGTGGGGTGGGTGGGTGGAAGAATTTCAATGGTATTAATATAAAACAACTGTACATCAAATATCCAACTTAAGAAACAAAGCTGTCCAAGCTCCCTCTGTAACATTCCTTGTTTCCATTCCTCCTTCTCTTTGAAGTCACCTACTTGACTTTTTTATGTACCGCTTCCCTGGCTAATCATTAACCCCTTAACTCTCAGTCTATTGTTTTACTTTAAGGCCGTTGAACTAATGGATCGAACTGAAATGCCATGCCAGGCATTAGTGAGGATGCTGGCCAAGAAACCTGGATGGAAAGAAACCAATTTTCAGGTAATTTTTCTTATTAACATATAATGTATTATTTGCTTCAAGGGTACAGGTCTGTGAATCATCAATCTTACACAATTCACAGCAGTCACCATAGCACATATCCTCCCCAGTGTCCATAACCCTGCCACCCTATCCCTCCCCTCCCACCCCCCAGCAACCCTCTGATACGTGAGATAAGAGATCTTATGGTTTGTCTCCCTCCCAATCCCATCTTGTTTCATTTTCAGGTAATTTTTAGCTGGGGATTTTAGTATCTTTCATTGAAGTAATTTCCATCATATCATCCTATGGAGTGAGAGAGGTATAGTTTTGGTAATGATTTTTAGCCTTTTTTAAAAAAATCAACCAATGGGTCATCTAATTTTAAATGTAAACAATGGAGTGTGTGCATTTTGATTAAACACAAAACTCTGTGTAATTGGGAGTTTATATATATGGAAGTATTATTTATATGTTGTTTGTATAATTTACATATATGCATTTTTCTCCTGGTTAGTTAGGCCTAGAAGCCCCCTAATCTTCACATATGCAAGAGAGGAATAAGCAGAGAGACAAGTTTCTTATTTGTCTGGATAAAAGATAAATGATCTTTAAATTGCCAGTGAAAAATTACCACATAGTTTAGTGTAGTAACTGATAATAGAGATGAAATTTAACAGTGCTGTTATTAGTCTAAAGAGTAGGTGTAAAGGGAGGTATAAGAAAGTGATACAGGAAGGAAAAGGAGAAAAGTTTCCCTGTCTTCTAGATATTCATAGACCTTATGGAAACAAAAGTTTGAAATATGTCAGGTTTATTTTTGGCATCCCGCGTTCTTGCTTTCTTGCTTTCTTTCTTGCTTCTCTTCTGCCACCTCTTGTTCTCTCTTTAGGATCCTTGGCTTCCTCGCACACTTTGTTCCCTTAGCACTGTTCCAGCCCCTCGAACATTCCATCCAGCCCCACAAAGCCTTCCTCTGCCAAGAGGTTCTTGTGCTGCCCTCCTCCCCTACACGCCACTTTTAAAAGCCCTCTTCGTGCAGTTTCTTAGGTGAAAAAGCATACCTGATTAGAGCTAATACCCTCCTATGTGTTAGATCGATAACAAAGGATAATTTTATATATGCATTTTTCTTTATGACAACTTTAAACTCACCATTTTGAAGTGTAAAGTGTAGCAGTTCTTAGTGTATTAGCAGAGTTCTGCAACTCCTACCACTCTATAATTTTAGAATGATTTCATCACTCCAGAAAGAAACCCCATACCCATCATTGGTCAGTCTCTTTCTCCCCAAATTTCTTCCTGCCCCAGTCCCTGGACAACTGTTACTTTACTCTGTCTCTGTGGATTTCTTCTCCTGGACATTCATGTAATGAAGTATCTTTTACTTAGCATAATATTTCAGTGTTCACCTCTATGGTAGCATGCATCAATTCTGCATTCTTTTCTATTGCTAAATAATACTCCTGTGTATGGATATAGAATATTTTACTTACCCATTTGTAAGTTGAAGGGAATTGGTGTTGTTTCCACTTTGTGGCTATCTCTTTGAACATTCATGTACAAGTTTTTGTGTGAGCACATTTTCTTCTTTAAAGATTTATTTATTGGGGTGCCTGGGTGGCTCAGTGGGTTAAAGCCTCTGCCTTCAGCTCAGGTCATGATCTCAGGGTCCTGGAATCAAGTCCTGCATCGGGCTCTCTGCTCCACAGGGAGCCTGCTTCCTCCTCTCTCTTTCTGCCTGCCTCTCTGCCTACTTGTGATCTCTCTCTCTCAGATAAATAAATTTTAAAAAGTCTTTAAAATAAATAAATAAAGATTTATTTACTTACTTTAGAGAGGGAGAGCATGTGCAAGAGGGAGGGTGGGGAAGAGGAAAAGAGAGAGAATCCCAAGCAGACTCCCCATTGAGTATGGAGCCCAACACAGGGCTTGATCTCATGACCCTGAGATCATGACCTGAGCCAAAATCAAGAGTGGCACGCTCAACCAGCTGAGCCACCCAGGTGCCCCTGTGTGAGCACATTTTTAATTCTCTTGGATATGTACCTAGGAGTAAAATTGCTGGGTCATATGGTAACTATGTTTAACTTTTCGAAAAACTGCCAAACTGTTTTCCAATGTGGCTTCACCATCTTATGTTTGTACTAGTAGTGCAAGAGAATTCTAATTTCTGTACATCCTCACCAACTCCTGTTATTTAAATGTTCAAATGGCACAGAGAAATATTGAAGGTCAAAGGGGTCCCAAGAGCCATACATCTGTCGCCATCACATTAACACCTTTAAATGTTTTTCGTATCTTCTTCATTCTTCCGCTTAGAAATCTACAAGTTCTAGGGTGCCTGGGTGGCTCAGTGGTTAAAGCCTCTGCCTTCGGCTCAGGTCATGATCTCAGGGTTCTGGGATCGAGTCCCACGTCAGGCTCTCTGCTCAGCTGGGAGCCTGTTTCCCCCTCTCTCTTGCTGCCTGCCTTTCTGCCTACTTGTGATCTCCCTGTCTGTCAAATAAATAAATAAAATCTTTAAAGAAAAAAAGAAATCTACAAGTTCTAGAAATCTTAGATCTAGAAATCTTCTACAGGTTCTTAGAAATTTACACAAGTTCTTTAAATCTCTCAAGTTCTGTTTTATGTATGTGTCCATAAAGGTTATAGTTTTTTAATGGGCAACACTAGTGGGAACTTTGAGTGATGCAGTTAATTTGGTCATTTATTATGTATTTCAAGATGTGTATTCAGTACTATATAACAGGATAAAAATTATTTTGCTTCTTTGTTTAAACTTGTCATTTTTAAGGGCATCTGGCTGGCTTAGTCAGTAGAGCATGAGGCTCTTGATCTCAGGGTTTTGAGTTTGAGCCCATGTTGGACGTAGAGATTACTTTAAAAATAAATAACTAAAATGATCATTTTTAGTTTGGTCGTGTTCTCAGTTGTCCCTGTGTTACACCTTCAGGCTGCTATAAAAATAAGTAAATCAATGTTTTTAGCTTACTCATAACTTTACGATGCTTATCCTTGTTCAGGTGATGCAGATGAAGCTTCACATAGTTGCTTTGATTGCCCAGAAGGGGAATTTTTCCAAAACTTCAGCTCAGATTGTTTTGGATGGCCTTGTGGACAAGATTGGAGATGTGAAATGTGGGAACAATGCGAAAGAAGCTATGACAGCAATAGCCGAAGCTTGCATGTTGCCATGGACAGCCGAACAGGTTAGTGACAGAGCTCTCTCCCCAGCTTTTCCCGGCTTTCCCCACATTTTAATTCAAGGTTACTAATTAAACTGTAGGTCTTTTCTTCCCAAGTCAAACCATTTTTATATCCTGCATTTTTATCTTTACCTCTAACAATATACTGTTGCCTGATAATTAGAATTTATCTTGGCCAAGAATGTTCTATTAAAAGATGAGAGTGATTTTCCCTTAAGACATTATAATTCAGAGTGATCACTAATGAAAAGTTGTAAAGTCCAGAGTGCTTTTAATACAACTGTCACTTACCTCATTTTCTTGTGTAAGTTAAATATTTCATTCCTAATGCATTCTTGCAGTTCTTTCAGGGCTGGAAAAACCATGCTTCATCCACTTCTACCTGTATGGCATACCATATTTCTTTGAGAAATATAAGAAAAAAAACACACACACTTATTTTTGTTGTTGTTTTATTTTTCCTCTTTTTGCTCCAGGTTATGTCAATGGCTTTCTCACAGAAGAATCCCAAGAATCAATCAGAAACTCTGAATTGGCTATCAAATGCAATCAAAGAATTTGGTTTTTCTGGGTAAGTGAGAAAGAAATCAGGTACAAAATAATTAAATATTGTGCGTATCTCTAACTGCTGATTCTGTTTGTTTTAGCCATCTCCGCTGTTTCTGAGACACCAGAGCTGTGTCATCTAATTTATATAAAACAAAAGTACCTTTTTTCTCAAAAGTCTATATTGGCTCATACTCCTTCATTTTCATGTCCATTAACATTAGGGTGTTCTAAGTAATTTAAGTGTTAATAATTGTCCCTCAGAAAAGCTGTTTCCAAGGATTTCTAGTTAAATACATTTGGAAATTACTGCATATAATCACATTTGTTTAGAGAACTTTCGTGCATGTTGGTGAATTAACATCTCTCATGGTCGTTCAACAGAGAAGCTTGCCTAACTTTTTTATTAACCCACTGTTTCCCAAACTTGTTTGCATATTGAACACATTTATTTATTTAACAAAATTTTACAGAACTTACTTTATGCCAGGCACTTTTTTTTTTAAGATTTTATTTATTTCCAGGCATTCTGGTTCTAAGAGAAAATACTGTAACTGCTATATAGTTGCCTTCCTCTGTGCCATGCTGTTTTTTATACTGTACTTTTCAGTGTCTTACAAAATAGGTTTCTAGGGGTGCCTGGGTGACTCAGTCAGTTAAGCATCTGACTTTGGTTCAGGTCATGATCCCGGGGTCCTGGGATCGAGTCCTGCATCGGGCTCCTCACTCATCAGAGAGTGTACTTGTCCCTTTGCCCCTCACCCTGCTTGTACTTTCTCTCCTTCCCTCTTTGTCTCAAATAAATAAAATCTTTAAAGATTTTATTTATTTATTTGTCAGATAGAGTACAGGAGCGAGCACAGGCAGACAGAGTGGCAGGCAGAGGCAGAGGGAGAAGCAGGCTCACCGCTGAGCAAGGCAAGGAGCCCGATGTGGGACTCGATCCCAGGACGCTGGGATCATGACCTGAGCCAAAGGCAGCCGCTTAACCAACTGAGCCACCCAGGCGTTCCCTCAAATAAATAAAATCTTTAAACACACACACACCCCCCAAAAAACCAAAATAGTTTTCTACATTCTACCAAACAAGGAACTACTACTCAGAAGTTATCATTCAAGTGACATTCAACCAAATACACAATTACTCAGTCAGTTAAGCATCTGACTCTTGGTCTCAGGTCATGATCTCAAGGTTGTGAGATCAAGCCCTGTGTTGGGCTCCGTGCTCAGCGGGAAGTCTGCTTGAGATTTTCTCTCACCCTCTCCCTCTGCCCCTCCCCCACTCAGGCACATGCTTTTTCTCTTTGTCTCTGAAATAAAAGAAATAAAATCTTAAGAATAAACAAAAATAGCAAGGAGTGATTGTTCTTCAATAAGTAGTACAGGGGAATAAGTTGGGGGTAGTGGGAGGAGATAAAATGGGACAAAGAACTGGGCCAGATCACATTGGGCCTCGGCATTTTGAGTAAGTTGGAAATCATTAGATGGTTTTAAGGAGAAGAGTAATATTATCATTTGGACCGTCGTCAGAATAAATAGTGAGGATCAAAAAGACTGATTAGGGGGCGCCTGAGTGGCTCAGTGGGTTAAAGCCTCAGCCTTCGGCTCGGGTCATGATCCCAGGGTCTTGGGATCGAGCCCCACATTGGGCTCTCTGCTCAGTGGGGAACTTGCTTCCTCTTCTTCCTCTCTCGCCTGCCTCTCTGCCTACTTGTGATCTCTCTCTGTGTATCAAATAAATAAATAAAATCTTTAAAAAAATATAAAATAAAAATAAATAAAATAAAATCTAATTTTAAAAAAAAGACTGATTAGTAAGCATTTGGAATAATCCTGTCAAGAAAATACAGTGGCTCGGGGCGCCTGGGTGGCTCAGTTGGTTAAGCGGCTGCCTTCGGCTCAGGTCATGATCCCAGTGTCCTGGGATCGAGTCCCACATTGGGCTCCTTGCTCGGCGGGGAGCCTGCTTCTCCCTCTGCCTCTGCCTGCCACTCTGTCTGCCTGTGCTTGCTCCCGCTATCTCTCTGATAAATAAATAAAAATCTTTAAAAAAAAAGAAAATACAGTGGCTTGGATGTAGTTTGTGGAGATGGAAGTATTAGGACTCAGAATGTATTTGAAAGATCTGAACAGGATACTGAGTATAGGAGAAAGAGGAGTCAAGGATGGCCTGAGCAATTGGAAGAATAATGTGGCTCTTGACTGAGACAGGGAAGACTGTGGAAAGAACAGCATTTGTTTGGGGTGTGGACAGTCAAGGGTTTTGGTCTTGACAGATATGGGATATCTGTACATTCAAATGGAAGTGTTGCAAAGGCTGTATGGCTATATGAATCTAGAATTCAGAAGAGAGGTCACCACTGGGATTTAGGAGTAATGAGCATGTAGTCAGTGTTTAATGTTCCCTGTAGGTGGGTGGAGAGAGAGAATAGGTGAGACTCAGGGACATAGCCAAAGGGAGCCAGTCCTAGAGTCTGGCTTTATAAAACTCTTGAGTATTTTGAGGGTTTCATTTATTTGTTTTAAATTCTAAATGTTATTTCTTTCAGGTTGAATGTGAAAGCTTTCATTAGCAATGTGAAGACAGCTCTTGCTGCAACAAACCCAGTAAGTACATACCACATATGTAGGAACATTGCAGCCATCTTTGTGGTTCTGTTCTCATGTGCAAAGTTCTTTTTGTTCTGTCTGCCAGGCTGTGAGGACTTCGGCCATCACCCTGCTTGGTGTTATGTATCTTTATGTTGGTCCCTCTTTACGAATGTTCTTTGAGGATGAGAAGCCTGCCCTTCTATCCCAGATAGATGCAGAATTTGAGAAGGTAAAGATTCCAAACATAATACAATCCATTGGTAGACTTGAGAATGCTCATATTAGTTAAGTTTAAGCTTTTAACCCTTAAGAAGAATGAAGAATACATTTGCATTTGCTTTCATATGTATAAAGTATCCCTGGGAGGAATTCTTAAGAAATTAATGGCTTTGTCTATGAGGAGGACAGCTGAATAGCTGTGGTATAGGAGGGAAGATTTTCCTATTTTGTCTCTTGTACCTTTGAAATATCAAACATTTTGGGACGCCTGGGTGGCTCAGTTGGTTGAGCGGCTGCCTTCGGCTCGGGTCATGATCCCAGCGCCCTGGGATCGAGTCCCACATCGGGCTCCTTGCTCAGCAGGGAGCCTGCTCCTCCCTCTGCCTCTGCCTGCCTCTCTGTCTGCCTGTGCTCACTCTCTCTAAAAAAAAAAAAAAAAAAAAGATTTGAAATATCAAACATTTTGAATGTATTGCCTGTTCAGAAAATATATCAACATTTAAACATTTAAATTGCGTTTTTTTGTTGTTTTTTAATTTTTTTTTTTAAGATTTTATTTATTTAGTTGACAGACAGAGATCACAAGTAGGCACAGAGAGGCAGGCAGAGAGAGAGGGGGAAGCAGGCTCCCTGACAAGCAGAGAGCTCGATGTGGGGCTCGATCCCAGGACCCTGGGATCATGACCTGAGCCAAAGGCAGAGGCTTTAACCCACTGAGCCACCCAGGCACCCCTAAATTGTTTTAAATAAAAAAAGAAACTTGGCCTTCCTTGAATAAACTTTCTAATCAAAATTGCTGGGTTTGGGCAGACTTGCTCTGTATTTCTTGGGCATCCAAGCCAAAAGGCAGCTTCATGATTGAAAGGTCTAATTCTAGTAGGTTTGTATAAAAATGCCTTTTGCCATAGACTCTCAAATTGGGGATCTAAGTAGGAATTAAAATATGTACAGTTTAGAGGCCCTTAGGTGGCTCAGTCAGTTAAGCATCTGACTCTTGATTTTGGCTCAAGTCATGATCTCAGGGTTATGAGATCAAGCTCTGTGTCAGGTTCTGTGCTGGGTGTGGAGCCTGGTTAAGATTCTCTCTCTCCGGGACGGCTGGGTGGCTCAGTTGGTTAAGTGGCTGCCTTCGGCTCAGGTCATGATCCCAGCGTCCTGGGATCAGTCCCACATCAGGCTCCTTGCTTGGCAGGGGGCCTGCTTCTGCCTCTGCCTCTGCCTGCCATTCTGTCTGCCTGTGCTCGCTCCTGCTCTCTCTCTGACAAATAAATAAAATCTTAAAAAAAAAAAAAAAGATTCTCTCTCTCCCTCTGCTACTTATCCCCTTTCTAAAAAATAAAAATAAAAAAATATATATATATCTTATAAGATATATATATATATATTTTTTTGGTGAATATTAAGTAGTATAAAAGTATAGGAATGTTAAGTAGTATTGTGAATTGTGAATTTTAAGTAGTAAAGTGAATATTAAGTAGTATAAAAGTGAATTTTAAGTAGTATTGTGAATATTACGTAGTATAAAAGTATAGGAATTGTGAATATTAAGTAGTATAAAAGTATAGGAAAGTTTAACATAGGCCTGTTCTCTAACTTGTTTGCTCTCGTACCATTCAAGTTCATTAGCCCCACTGATTTGTTTGTGTGTAGATGCAAGGACAGAGCCCACCTGCTCCAACCAGGGGGATTTCCAAACACAGCGTAAGTGGTACAGATGAAGGAGAAGATGGAGATGAACCAGATGAGGTGGGCACTGATGTTGTGGATCTTTTGCCAAGGACAGAAATCAGGTAGGTTTGTTGCAAGTAGTTTATTGGATTTTTATTTTATTTTATTTTATTTTTTTGGTTAGTGAATTCTTAATAGTACCTTCTCTTCCTCAGTCAAGAGTACTTCCGTGACATCATTATTTCTTTAGGAGTCTGGAATTAAGATTCTCTCTTTTGCTTTCTCAGTGATAAAATCACTTCAGAGTTGGTGTCTAAGATTGGTGACAAGAACTGGAAGATCAGGAAAGAAGGCCTAGATGAAGTGGCAGCTATTATCAATGAAGCAAAATTTATCCAGCCGAATATAGGTGAACTGCCAACTGCCTTGAAAGGCCGACTCAATGATTCAAATAAAATCTTGGTACGTAGAACATATACCTGTTCTTTTGCTCTCCCCCCCCTCTTCCCTGAAGGAAGTTCCTTTTTAATAATCTTCACCTACAAAAAATGAGCGGTCACTTCATTTGCTTTGAACTGGAAATCCTTTAATTTCTTAAGTGTGCCTCAAGATCAGTTGGTAGATGGAGGTTTATTAATCAGATTTTCATGGATCTCAGATTTGCTTTCTATAGAACTCTAATATTAAATATCCTTATATAAAACTGTTATATGCATTAACATGCTTAATTTCTAATTTTTAAATAGGGTTTTTATGTCAGGATTTTCTTACACTAGGCTTTACCTTACTTTATTATAAAGCACTATCTTTTCTAGTCTAAAATTCTAATACTCCAGTGTTGTGTTGTGAACTAATGATAAAAGGAGCAGCCACTGCCTGTAAATTATTTATAAGCTAATTACAATAGCATCATAACAAACTGACTACCCTGTCTTTCAAGTAGGCCTAAAACTTCCTAGTACATTGGCTTGGAAAACAGCTTGCTCCTGGTTTCATCAAGTATTGGCTCTTTTCGCACTCAGGTGCAGCAGACGTTGAATATCCTCCAGCAACTGGCAGTAGCCATGGGCCCAAACATCAAGCAGCATGTGAAGAACTTAGGTATCCCTATCATCACAGTCCTTGGAGACAGCAAGGTAAACCTGACTCCTGACCACAACTCCCTTCTGGAATAGGCCAGCCACATTCTTGGGCTAAGAACAGTTCTTACAAGTGTGTGTAAGAGTACCCATAAACAGCCTATAAACTTTGTAGGGAAGAGAACATTAGCAGGAAAATAATAAACATCTTTACCTCCAGGCAGTATGAGGGTGAACAGTTATGTCACTAGCCTTGCGACCCTTAGATAAGTTATTTATCTTCTTTGAGGTTCAGTTTCTTTATTTGTGAAATTTCATTCTTACAGAACTAAATAAGAATCTGGGGGCGCCTGGGTGGCTCAGTGGGTTAAAGCCTCTGCCTTCAGCTCGGGTCATGATCTCAGGGTCCTGGGATCGAGCCCCGCATCAGGCTCTCTGCTCGGCAGGGAGCCTGCTTCCCTCTCTCTCTCTGCCTGCTTTCTGCCTACTTGTCATCATTGCCTGTCAAATAAATAAATAAAATCTTAAAAAAAAAAAAAAAAGAATCTGTACATAAGGTACCTGTTACTGTCTCGTATAGTATGCACTCAAAAAATGTTGGCTGTTAATGATTATGTCATCATTGTTCTATGTACTGTTATGATGAGTGAATATGTTTATGAATTTAGGGGTCATGTATTTATTTTCTTCCTTGTTCTCCTGAACTTCTGGAGCAGGATCTTCTATTACTTTAGTTTCACAGTCCTAGAATCAGTCTCCTTGAAAGTTGCAAGCCTCTTATATTTAGCCCGAGATTGAATATTTGAGCATGTCTTTATTTTTGAGCAGTTCATTTAGTGTGAGGAACTGGGGTACTTTAATATTTTTCATGTTAATAAGACCTCATTCTATTAATACAATTAATATGAAAATGTAAGTGTTCAGGCAAATTGTTAGTAATTCCGGCCTAACTTTTAGGAGTTCTCTACCCTGTAGAGTTATATTCTCTATAAATAACCACAGACATAACAGCCGCCAGAGTTTCAGAAAATAAAACCCCCAGGTTTATTCCCGTTACATGATACTTTATGCCCAGGTCACTGGCATAAGGCCAGTTTTTGCCTAATTTAACTGAGTAGAGGATCTTAACAATTGGAGTTTTATGTTTCTCCTTTACTTTGGATTTTCAATACAATCATAGAACTAGATTCTGTGTCAGAGAAGTTGATTCTAAATATGTTCATGTGGACCTTAAAGAAACCTCTGTTGTTCATGTTACCAAAGTAAGAAACTTTTTTACTCCCTACCTCCAAACCGTAAGTGATGCTATCTTTACTAATTCTTTCTTCCATTTAGAACAATGTTCGGGCAGCTGCCTTAGCAACTGTGAATGCTTGGGCAGAACAGACAGGCATGAAGGAATGGTTGGAGGGAGAAGATCTTTCTGAAGAGCTCAAAAAGGAAAATCCCTTCTTGAGGCAAGAGGTAAGTACTACAAATACGTGCTTTACTCATGACTTTGACCTTCTTAGAGGTCTGGACCTACCTAATAAATATGCTTATATGGACAGAATGAGTTTCATTATGAAACAGTTAATAAAATGAAACCAAATTCCTGAAGATTTATACTGTGTACATCTTTTTCTCCCCCCTTTCATATACTTTTTTAACAATAATTTTTTTTTTTTAAGATTTCTTTATTTGAGAGAGGGAGAACACATGCACACATGAGTGAGGGGAGGAGCAGAGGGTGAGGGAGAGACTCCTCAAGCAGACTTCCGCTGAGCGAGGAGCCAGAGGTGGGGTTTGACCCCAGGACCCTGAGATCATGACGTGAGCAGAAATCAAGAGTCAGTTGCTCAACCACGTGAGCCACCCAAATGCCCATTAACAGTAAAAATTTTTTAAAGGACTAGCCTTTCTGTGAAATCTTGTTTCTTGGACTCTGAAATGGTGAAATAAAAGGTTTTAATCAGATCATAAAAATAGAATTCATTCAAAAATCCATCAGTATCATTCATCATACCAGCAGACTAAAGAAGAAAAATCATATAATTGTATCAGTTGACACAAAAAAGGATTTGAGAAAATCCAACGTCTGTTCTTGACAAAAACTCTGAGCAAGTTAGAAATAGAATTACTTCAGCTTAATAAAGACCACCGGGGTGCCTGAGTAGCTCTGTGGATTAAGCCTCTGCCTTTGGCTCAGGTCATAGTCTCAGGGTCCTGGGATTGAGCCCATCAGTTTCTCTGCTCAGTGGGGAGCCTGCTTCCCCACCCCCCTCTGCCTGCCTCTCTGCCTACTTGTGATCTCTGTCTCTGTCAAATAAATAAATAAAATCTTTAAAAAAAAAAAAAAGGCACCTGGGTGGCTTAGTCGTTAAGCATCTACCTTCAGCTCAGGTCATGATCCCAGGTTCCTAGGATCAAGCCCCACATCAGGCTCCCTGCTTGGCAGGGAGTCTGCTTCTCCCTCTCCTACTTCCCCTGCTTATGTTCCCTCTCTCACTGTGTCTCTCTCTGTCAAATAAATAATAAATAAAATCTTTTAAAATTTTTTAAAAAAATAAATAAATTTTAAAAGACCACCTACAAAAAACCTCTATAGATAATGTCATACTTACATTTAGTGTGGTGAAAGACTGGATGCATTCATCCTAGGTTGGGAGCAGTGTCCGTTTTCACCACTGTTAGCATAATATGGGAAGTTCTAGTCCCTGCAATAAGGCAAGGAAAAGATAGGAAAACAGTTTGGAAAAAGAAAAGTAAAACTATCCCTAAGGGCAGGTAACATGGCTGTCTACATAGAAAATCCCAAGGAATCGGGGCGCCTGGGTGGCTCAGTGGGTTACAGCCTCTGCCTTCGGCTCAGGTCATGATCCCAGGGTCCTGGGATCGAGCCCTGCATCAGGCTCTTTGCTCTGCATGGGGCCTGCTTCCTCCTCTCTCTCTGCCTGCCTCTCTGACTACTTGTGATCTCTGTCTGTCAAATAAATAAATAAAATCTTTTTTAAAAAAAAGAAAAGAAAAAAAAAAAATCCCAAGGAATCTAGAAGTAAACTCCTAGAACTAATAAATGAGTTCAGTAAGATTGCAGGATACAAAATTAACACACAAAATCAATCACGTTTCTTTATAATACAGTGAACATATGGAAACTGAAATAAACAATACAATTTATAATTATGCCAAAGAAAATTAAATCCTTAGATGTACACTTAGCAAAGAAAATATAGAATATATATACTAAAAATTACAGAATGTTGATAAAGGAGTCCAAGGAAGACCCAAAGAGTTGGAGAGACATGCCGTAGTTGTTGATAGGAAAACTCAATGTAGTAGAGATGTCAGCTCTCCCCAAATTGATCTATAGGTTTAATGTAATTCCCATCAAAATTGCAGCAAGTTTTTTTGTAGACGAAGGCAGGCTTATTCTAAGATTTATATTCTAGCTAAAACAGTCCTGACAAAGAAAAAAAACATGGAAATAATCACTCTACCCTATATTAAGACTTAGATATTGCTAACATAATCAGGAAACTTAAATGGAATTGGGAGATGGAGGACAGACCCAGGTTAATGGAACTGAAGAGAAACCCAGAAATAGACCCATGCAAATATGATCAACTGGTTTTTGACAAAATTACCAAAATAATTGAGTGTTGGAAGGCTAGCCTTTTCAACAAACGACTCTAGAGCCTTAGACATCTGTAGATAAAACACTAAACCTCAACCTAAACCTTCCATCCTATTCAAACATTAACCCAAAATGGATCATGAACTTAAATGTAGACTATAAAATTATAGAACTTTTATTTTACTTATTTTTTCACGGTGGGATTTGAACTCATGATTGTGAGATCAAGACCTGAGCTGAAATCAAGAGTTGGACGCTTAACCAACTGAGCCACCCAGGTGCCCCAAAACTATAGAACTTTTAAAGATAATATCAGTGGAAAAACTTCAGGATATAGAAATTCTTTAGGCAAAGAATTCTTAGACTTGACACCAAAACCACAATCCCATTGATGGAAAAAATTGATAAATTGGACCTCATAAAAATTAAGAACTTTTGCTCTGCAAAAGACCAAGTGAAAATGAGGAAAAGGCAGCTACACCGCAGGAGAAAGTATTTGCTAACTCAGTATCTGATAAACATTATATAAAATTTGTAAAGAATTCTTGGGACATCTGGGTGGCTCAGTCGGTTAAGTGTCTGCCTTCGGCTCAGGTCATGATCCCGGGGTCCTGGGATTGAGTCCCGCATTGGGCTCCTTGCTCAGTAGGGAGCCTGCTTCTCCCTCTGCCTGCTGCTCCCCCTGCTTGTGCGCGCGCTCTCTCTCTCTCTCTCTCTCTCTCTCTGACAAATAAATAAATAAAATCTTAAAAAAAAAAAAAGAATCCTCAAAACCATAAAAAAAAAAAAAATGAGGCACCCAGCTGGATCAGTTGGTAGAGAATACGACTCTTGATCTCAGGGTCATGAGTTTGGAGTTCCGTCTCAGGCATAGAGCCTACTTTAAAAAAAAATGGGCAAAAGACATGAACAGATGTTTCACTGAAGAGTATATGCAGGTAGCAAATAAGCCCATAGAAGTTGTTCAGTATGTTTAGCCATTTAGGAAATGCAAATTAAAATTATAGTGACACATCACTCTATAGCTATCAGAATTACTGGAATAAAAAAATAATTTTAACACCAAATGCTGGCAAGGAGGTGGAGAAATTTGAACACTCTGCTGGAGGAAATATAAAAAGGTACAGCTACTCTAAGAAAGAGTTTGGCAGTTTTTTACAAAACTAAACATGTAGAGGGCGTCTGGGTGGCTCAACTCTTGATTTCGGCTCAGGTCATACTCTCAGGGTCATGAGACTGAGCTCCCTGTCAGGTTCTGGGCTCAGTGAGCAGTCTGGGATTCTCTCTCTCTCTCCCTTTCCCTCTACTTCACTCCCCACTCGCATGCACATGCCCTCTCTCTCTTTCTAAAGTAAATAAATCTTTTTTTTATAAACCCCCAAACTGAACTTCCTACTATATGACCCAGCAGTTGTGATCTTGTGCATTTATTCCATAAAAATGAAAATTTGTCTGTAAAAAAAATTATATACAAATGTTCATAGCAGCTTCATTCATGATAGCCAAAAAGTGGAAACAGCCCAAATATCCTTCGTATGTCCATATGGTAATACTATTTAGGATTAAAAGATTCACTGATAACGAGCAACAATTGAGATAAATCTCTAAGGAATTATGTTGAGTGGCAAAACCCAGCTCCAAACAATTATATACCATATGATTCCATTTGTGGAGTATGCTTAAAATGACACAATTTTAGGGGTGCCTGGGTGGCATCTGCCTTCAGCTCAGATCATGATCCCAGGGTCCTGGAATAGAGCTCCATATTGGGCTCCCTGCTCTGCCGGGAGCCTGTTTCTCCCTCTCCCACTCCCGCTGCTTGTGTTCCCTCTCTCACTGTCTCTCCTTCTGTCAAATAAATAAATAAAATCTTTTAAAAAAATAAAATAAAATGACAAAATTTTAGAAATGGAGAACAGATTAGTAGTTATCAGGGATTGGAATGGGATAAGGGAGATGCCTGTGGTTATAGAGGAGGCAATATGAGGGATCCTTGCAATGGAACTGTTTAAAATCTTAACTATGGTGTCACATGTAGTAACATAGATGTGATAAAATCGTAGAACTAAATATAGGCACACACACAAATGAGAAAGGCAAAGCTGGGCAGTCTGAACAGGATCAGTGGATTGTATCAATGTCAGTATCCTGGTTGTGATACTATAGTATAATTTTATAAAGTGCTACTTTTTGAGGAAACTGAGTGCATGGGATATCTGTTTTATTTCCTATAACTCCATGTAACTTGTCTCAATTAAAACTTCAATTAAGGGTGCCTGGGTGGCTCAATTGGTTGAGCAGCTGCCTTCGGCTCAGGTCATGATCCTGGCATCCCAGGCTTGAGTCCCGCATCGGGCTCCCAGCGCCATGGGAAGTCTGCTTCTCCCTCTGACGTTCTCCGCTCTCATGCTCTCACTCTCTCTCTCAAATAAATAAAAAAAAGTCTTTTTTAAAAAGACTTCAATTAAAAAATAAATGCAGATATGAATTATTTGGGAGGAATAGAGAAAAACTGTCAATATGGGACTGAAAACAGAAGTCCTGGCAGAACTTGTCCTCTCCTGATCAAATAAATGTTCTACATCTTCTCTAGCTGAGTGATTCTTAGAATTTTTTTTAAAAGATAAGGGAAAGATTTTCATCTCTAAAATTCATTAAGAACTATTAAAGCTTTGTAGTTTAATGCCCAAGTGTGGTCCAAAGAACCATGTCCTTATCTTAAAGAAAATAGTCATCTTTGCATATATCATTTAAATATGATATAAACAGTGAAAATTACTGATTTTATATTGGAAAGTTGTAGTGTTTGGTACTGTTGCAATTATTAAGCCTAAGATTATAAGTAATAATTTTCCACTTGAAATGTGTAACCGGTCTTTATTTCTTTTGGCAGCTTCTGGGCTGGCTGGCTGAGAAACTCCCAACTCTTCGTTCCACCCCCACAGACCTTATCCTTTGTGTTCCTCATCTCTACTCGTGCCTAGAGGATCGCAATGGAGATGTGCGGAAGAAGGCCCAAGATGCCTTGCCATTCTTCATGATGCATCTGGGATATGAGAAAATGGCCAAGGCTACCGGGAAATTAAAGGTACTACTTTTTGTGGTCGCTGCTGTTAAAAGCCATTAGAAAAATATTGAACACGAGTATATATAGGCAAGAGATCATATTACCTCCTAGGAGTCTCACTTGAAATCCCAGTGAGAGCAAAAATATGTTGAACTCCCAAGAACTTGACCTGCAGGGGCAAAAGTTGTGACCTTCTAGAATGGTAGCTAATTTAGTATGACTTCATAATGTGTGTTACTTCTCTTGCACTGTGTGCCGCCTCCCTTACTTCATAGGTATCTCAAAACTAGGTGCTCAGTGATGTGTTTGACAGCAGCTCTGTTAGTATGGATAGTATGAGTGTATCGTGTATGTGGCATCTTACTTCGCCTGTTATGTTGTCTCCCTAGCCAACTTCTAAAGATCAGGTATTGGCCATGCTAGAGAAAGCCAAAGCTAACATGCCAGCCAAGCCTGCTGCATCTGCTAAAGCAACTTCCAAACCAATGGGAGGGTCAGCTCCAGCCAAATTCCAGACAGCTTCAGGTAACTATTTTGAGAGGGTTAAGGGGGAAGGAAGTAGCCCAGGGGAACTCTGAAAAGAAATCGAGCCTTCATTTCTTACTGTATTTCCAAACAACTGAGATCCTAGGCCCTCCCACCTTCTTCCCTCCCTCCCTCCTTACCCTTCTACCACAAACATATTTGTCAAGTTTTAGGCCAGGAATTGTGCTGAAGGTATGAAGATGCTTAATTTGGTTTCCAATTCCAAAAAGGGATTTCGGAATAGCACATTGAAATACTCCAGAAAGTGAGTGTTCCATCCTATTTTTAAGGTTTCCGCACGTTTTCTGCTATTGGATATTATAGTTAAAGGGGGGAAACTGGGACCATCTTGTCTAATCCCTTTATTAAGAGACAAGGAAACCCAAAAGATTACGTGACTGGCACAAGGACAGCCAGTAGTACCTAAACCAGCATAGAATTCCTCTTCCTCGTTCCCAGATGAGTTCTCATTCTACTGCAGTGCCTGTTTGCTGATCCATTCTAATATTTACTAATCCTTTAGAGAAAAGTCTTGATTTCTTCACCCTAATATTATTAATTCCATCATGTATAAATAAAACTCCAATCTGTAACTACTATTTCTCTAGACCTACTGCTTAATAAATAAAATGTTATTCTCCTTAGTGGGATACAAACTACTGATGCTATAGAGGTAGAAATTGTACATGTGTAAGACTGTTGGTATCAAAGGATATATTCGATTATAATACCTGTAGGAATCCTGCTATATGGTAAATACTGAGTGTCAAAGATTGTAAATCTTCCCCCTAGGAAGTATCAATCTAGGAAAAAGGTTTTATTAATTATTTAAAAAATAGTTTTAAAACCTTAACTTAACTGTTGGCAGATTAGATGTAGATTTATTGAGTTAGTCTTAGGGTTATGCTTAAGAAGGAATTCAGGCAGAAAAAAAGATTAGGAAAAAAATCTGATTGAAAATACTTTCTAAATTGGCATTTAAAACTGTAGGTTTTCACATCATTATATATTTAACCTGCTCAGAATAAAATGATGTTAGTTAGAGTTTATATTTATAGTAGATGCCTTTTTTCCTCAAAGCACCTGTTGAAGATTCTGTTTCCAGTACTGTAGAAACCAAGCCTGATCCGAAAAAGGCCAAAGCTCTAGGAGTTTCCTCTAAAGCAAAGGTATGTTAGCTCTGCATACTTAGATGCAGAATTGCTTTTAAGTGTGTTTTATACATCAGGTCACTCTATTAGGAGAGATCATATCATGTCGGAAAGAGCATTACTATTCTTTTTTTAAGGTTTTGTTTATCAGAGAGAGAGAGGGCATGAGTGAGAGCACTAGCGGGGGGAGGGGCAGAGGCAGAGGCAGAGGGAGAAGCGAGCTGCCCACTGAGTAGGGAGCCCAATGTGGGGCTCAATTCCAGAACCCTGGAATTATGATCTGAGCCAAAGGCAGGCACTTAACCAGCTGAGCCACCCAGGTGTGCCCCTACTCCCTTTTTTTTTTTTTTTTTTTAAGATTGATTTATTTGAGAGAGAAAGAGAAAGTGAGCCCAAGCCAGGGGAGTGGCAGAGGGAAAGAATCCTCAAGGAGACTCCCTGCTGAGTGTGGAGCCTGACGCAGGGCTCCATCTCATGACCTGTGAGGTCAGGACCTGAGTTGAAACCAAAAGTTAGATCTTAACTGACTGAGCCACCCAGGCGGCCCCCGTACATTTATTATTATGTGCTCATGTACAGTGGGCCTGCTGGCCATTCATTTTGAGTATTACAGTTATTTGTTTCCTTCCCTATGCATGGTCCTTTAACGCAGTATTACTTTAAATAGATAATTCTCTTCTAAACTGTCCAGTGAAAGCTGTTCTTTTCCTGTCCTCCCCACTGTCCTCATCCCAAATTTAACAAGTGCTTATTTTAGTATTTTGATCACAAGTGCTTTGAAGTATTTTTGACTCTGTTCTTAATGCTGTACTTTTTTCCCCAGTCTTTTGCAGTTTACGAAACAGTTTCACATAAATGATCTCACACTTGTTTTAACTGAATGACTTAAGTGTTTGAACTAGAAAGAAATTCTGGCCTACTAGAAATAACAGACTCTTGCTGCATTTATATTAATAAGTAATAATGATCCCGGTTTTAAAATTCAAGGATTACTTTATTTTTTTTAAGATTTTATTTATTTATTTGACAGAGATTACAAGTAGGGAGAGGCAGGCAGAGAGACAGAGGAGGAAGCAGGCTTCCTGCCGAGCACAGAGCCTGATTCGGGGCTCTATTCCAGGACCCTGGGATCATGACCTAAGCCAAAGGCAGAGGCTTTAACCCACTGTGCCATCCAGGGGCCCCTCAAATATTACTTTAAATACATACTCTGAGCGTTCACTATTTTCTTTCCATCTGATACAAGGATTCAAAATCTTGGATAATTTTCAAAACCACTTTAATAATTCTTTAAAATGTCTTGAGCAAGTTTCTCTAGAAACAGGTTCAGAGCATCTCCAGTTATAATGATGTGATAGAGATACATTTTATATGCAGAGAGGCAGAAAAGCTTTCTTGACTAAGACGTGTAAATGCCACTCAGAATGTCAATAATATGGAAAGCTGTAAATGGTGTTGAAGATTTTAAGAAAGAAAGCTGTCCAGGAGCGCCTGGGTGGCTCAGTCACTTAAGTGTCTGCTTTGGGCTCAGGTCATGATCCCAGGGTTTTGGGATCAAGCCCCATGTTGGGCTCCCTGCTCAGTAGGAGTCTGCTTCTCCCTCTCCCTCTACCTGCTCCTCCCCATGCTTGTGCTCTCTCTCTCCCCCTCTCTCTCTCTGTCAAAGAGATAAATAAAATCTTTTTCTTTTTTTAAGAGCTTTCTAGTAAACAAAGAGCCTATGACCCAGACCAGTGACAGATCATAATAGAGTTTTTCCACCTACATTACATGCCAGTCCAAGGTAACCCACAGTTACTTGAGAATATATTAAAAACATTTCTGGGAGCCCCTGGGTGGTTCAGTTAGTTGGGCATCCAACTCTTGATTTCAGCTCAGGTTTTAGTCTTTGTTGTGAGACTGAGCCCTGTGTCGTGCACACATAGAGCACAGAGCCTGCTTAAAAGATTCTCTTCTCCTTCTATCTCTCTACTCCCCCAACCCCAACACACACACACATAGGCTCACGCTTTCTCTCAAAAAAATTTTTTTGGTGGGGCACCTAGGTGGCTCAGTCGGTTAAGCATCTGACTCTTGATCTCAGCTCAGATCTTAATCTCAGGTTCATGAGTTCAAGCCCCATTTTGGGCTCCATATTGGGCATAGAGTCACTTAAAAAAAAAGAAGAGGAAACAAGCAAACAAACACACATTTCTGGAAATGTGCAAAAGCATAGTATGTGCAAAATTCTGTGGCTCATCTGTTTCTTTCATGGGGAATATAATTTTGATAGTGTCTGTTTTATAGAGAGCCCACTTACCGGGCAATAACATCATATTCCCAAGGACTAGTAGCCTAGCTAACCAGCATTCCCTGAACCTTGGCTATAGAGTGCACAAGGAAAGAAAGTGCCCAGCAAAACCAGCTTAAAGGAGGATGAAGACAAATCTGGTCCTATTTTCATTGTTGTTCCAAATGGAAAAGAACAAAGAATGAAAGATGAAAAAGGATTAAAGGTAAGGAAGGGACAAGAACCCTCAGGAATTTTTTGCTTTCTGTTTTGTTTTGTAATCAAGAATGTCTGGAATTCATTTCATTATTGAAATACCTAATAATGAACTGAATCTTTGCTTACAAACTATAGCTTGTTTCTCTTAGGTTTGTGGGAGCATTAGTTCCTACAAAAGGAACTATAGAATGGAGCTAATGCCTATTCTTCTTCCAAATGGAAACAGAAGTTGTTTTAATTTTTATAATCACAAAATGAAAAATATTCATTAATTTTTATCAACTACACATTTGTAGTAGGTTACTTGTTTAATCCTTTTTGTACCTGATACCTCAAACGACAGATCTGGTGACTGTCTAATTCAGTCATTTCTCTTTTTATATTATTTTGGTATTATTAGGCAGTTAAATTTTTTTTGTCAAAATACATTGTTTTAAAAAAAAACCAAGCAGTATGAAAAGTGCTGAGTATAGTGTAAGAGGCATGTCTCCCTCTAGTCTCCCTCCACAGGGAAGATATTATTACCAGTGTTTTTGTGTATTACTCCAGAAGTATGACTATTTCATACTATACACTCACAGATGTATAAATATGTAGCGCTTTTTACACAAGGGGAACATGCTATACTCTTTGTTCTGTATTTTGCTTTTTTCTTTTAATGATGTTTGAAATATTTTAAAGGTCAATACGTGACTACATGCTTATATACATTCATTCTCTTTATTGGTACATCATGTGTATGTACCTGTCTTTATCCCCAACCCATAATATAAACATTTAGGTTGCTTCTAGTCTTTCACTATTATAAACTATTTTGCCATGAGCATTTTTGAATGTAGGTACTTGTACACATATGTGAATGTATCTTTATTAACCTCCTACTAGAATGTATGTACATATTTAATTTTGATAGATATTATAAATTTTCCTTTTATTAAAATTGTACCAGTAGTATAACTATGTTATACAATAATAGAGCATTGATTTTTCTTTCTTTTTTTTTTTTTTTAAGATTTTATTTATTTATTTGTCAGAGAGAGAGGGAGAGAGAGCGAGCAAGCACAGGCAGAGTGGCAGGCAGAGGCAGAGGCAGAAGCAAGCTCCCTGCTGAGCAAGGAGCCCGATGTGGGACTCGATCCCAGGACGCTGGGATCATGACCTGAGCTGAAGGCAGCCGCTTAACCAACTGAGCCACCCAGGCGTCCTGAGCATTGATTTTTCTAGTGAGAATTGCTGAATATTCTATTCCTAGATGTTAAGAGTTAAGCTTCCAGAAGTATGACTGCTTGATAATACATTTTGCATTCATATTTAATTACAAATTAATCTTGTTGAATTTTAAAATATCCTTACATTGATTTTTGCAGCAGCTTTAAATAGAATTCTCTACCTCATTTCAGTTGAACATCTTATAGTCCCCTTTCCCTGGTTTTTTTCAGGTGCTGAAGTGGAATTTTACTACTCCACGGGATGAATACATTGAGCAACTAAAGACCCAGATGTCTAGCTGTGTGGCTAAGTGGTTACAAGATGAGATGTTTCACTCAGACTTTCAGCATCATAATAAAGCCCTTGCTGTCATGGTTGATGTAGGTTTCCAGTAGATAAGTACACGTGTATCTCAGATCCATGAAAATAGTAAGCCTTGTGAAATAACCAGAAGTTAATGTGACTTGAGAAGGAACTAGAATATACCATATTCTTTGGCTATAGAGCTGTTGTATTATTTGATAGAATAAATGACTGTCATAATTTTAGGTCTTAAATAGAATCTTAAAAATCTACTATTTTCTTCTTGGACTCCAGTAAAATCTAGAACTTAAATTTTTATACAGCCTTATTTGTCTTTTGTTTTAAGCACTTGGAGAGTGAAAAAGAGGGTGTTATTGGTTGCCTGGATCTTATCTTAAAGTGGCTTACCCTGCGGTTTTTTGACACCAATACAAGTGTCCTGATGAAAGCCCTAGAATATTTAAAATTGCTCTTCACCCTGCTAAGTGAGGAGGAATATCATCTTACTGAGAATGAAGCATCTTCCTTCATCCCCTATCTCATCCTCAAGGTAATGTGTCGTTCTCACTGTGGAAGACTGCCCAAGTTCCCAGCTGACCTCAGCTCCCATCCTTTATTCCATCTCCCTTTTTCTGTTTATTCTGCGATGATACCTTCCCCTGCTCATTCCATGCTCCTGTTCTTCCAAGATGTGGGACACATAGAGGACACTTTGTCACTCAGGAACTGCCTCAATCATTATTTTCCTTGTCGACTAGGTTGGAGAACCAAAGGATGTCATTCGCAAAGATGTCCGTGCCATCCTGAACCGGATGTGCCTTGTCTACCCAGCCAGCAAGATGTTCCCCTTCATCATGGAAGGAACCAAATCCAAAAACTCTAAGCAAAGAGCAGGTGAAGCAATAATTTAAACTGAGGCATGAGTCTGTGCAGCAGTGACCTCTAAAAGAAATAGTTTGTAGATGAACCAAGGACATTTCTTCACTGTCGGCGTGGTTGATTCCAGCCTTCTGATTTGGACTGTGAGAGTGATGAGTTGCACACTGGTGGAGCCAGTATAAGGTGATACGGGCACCACTCAGTACCACCCTGGTGACAAAATCAAGTGCACAGGGGCCATCTGACTCACAGGCATCCCTTTCTTCCAAGAGCACTTTCTGGGACAGTATTATTTGATTGTGTGTTTTATCAGAAGGCAGTAAACAAGGAAAAATGCTAGGCAGAACCAGAATAAGATCGTAGCTCTTCATGTATGCCCAGCAAAATGTATCTAGTAAAGATAGGTCTCTAAGCCGAATGTGTCTTGGGTCTCATTAATCTAAACTTTCTCCCCCATCAGAGTGCCTGGAAGAACTGGGGTGTCTGGTTGAGTCCTACGGCATGAACGTTTGCCAGCCAACCCCAGGGAAAGCCTTAAAGGAGATCGCGATTCACATAGGAGACCGTGACAACGCTGTGCGCAATGCTGCCCTTAATACCATCGTCACCGTGTACAACGTGCACGGGGATCAGGTGTTCAAACTCATTGGAACTGTGAGTGACTTTGCTCTGAACATTTCAGCATGTTGTGAATTGTTAGGGGTCAGCTTGCATACCATCGCAACTCTAAGCTCAGTTTTTACCACTTTGTATTATAAACTCAACCCATCCATGTGTCCTAGAGTTCACATGAACCCCTGAGGGTGTCTGATCGTTGTAGGACATTTATGCTCTGTCTTACTGGAAACCAGATTTTCTTCTCTGTACCTTCTATTGATACCATTTGCTTTAGAAACAAGAGCTGTTTTTGAATCATATCCTGAGCTAGCCTGGGATTTAGATTCTGCCTAGAGATCTGCTCTGTAATTTTCAGCACATTTAGTTTTTAGTGAATAGGTACTCACATGTATAATGTAGATTCTGGTACCCGTCAGATGAGAAGAGCCACGAACCAGACTCTGCAGACCCATCGGGTGCTGCTTCTGATTGCTGAATTTGACCCAGCCACTCGTGGTTGTACCTCGGGCCTTCCCTCCAGTGACCTCTGAGTATTACATATATTTACATGGTTTTTACACATTTTTACCTGTATTAATCAATTTACATCCTCACTACAGATCAGTGAAGGAGATAAAGCAGATGGGAATTTTACAGATGATCAGCAGGGAAGCTTTTTGCCTTTCGCTCACGTAGTTAGTGCTGACACAGTAAACATGAGGAAGCGTCATTTAATCTTTGACCTTTCTATCTGTAGTTACTAATAGCCTTTCCTTTCATATCCTTGCCTTCTTTCATAGATTCTCTAATTATCAGGTCTTAACAATAGTTTATTTTAAATGTAGCTAGTGTTTTGAAAAGAAACATATCCCAACATAGTAGGTTCTGCTTGCTTCAATATGTGAATGGATATTGACTCTGAGCTTTCCAATTAGGTTTTTAATTCTCCTCATATTGTGGTAGAGGGACATTCTAATAAATATAATTCGGCTTCTTTTTACAGCTCTCTGAAAAGGATATGAGCATGCTCGAGGAGAGGATTAAGCGGTCAGCAAAGAGGCCTTCGGCTGCCCCAGTGAAACAGATGGAGGAGAAACCTCCACGCACACAGAGTGTAAACTCCAATGCCAACATGCTGCGCAAGGGACCAGCCGAAGACATGTCCTCCAAACTCAAGTATGTAGATGGAAACAGTGGTCTGAGAACATCTCAAGTGACCTTTGCCTTGTGTGCTTAATGCTTATCCTGTAACATAATCTTGAGTTCCTGTAGCCATTACCATGCATGCCAGAGTGTCTGGAGAAATGTCTTGTAGCCAAATGTTTAATCCTTCAGTCTTCATTGTCTTTGTCTTTGTCTCAAAACCACTTCTAAATAGTCTTGTGCCTTCTTTCACTGCTTTTCCGTGGACAGAATTATGTATCGCACTTATAGGATGTAAGTACTGCCTGCTAATTTCTCATTAGCAGGGCTCTTATATCTTTCTAACTTCTGACTTGGATTCATCCCCTCTGGAGGGTGATTGGTTTAGAGTTTACAACTCTAAACAGGTTAGAGGGTATCTATCGGTGTCTCATGAACCAAGCCTTCCCCAGAAGTCCACTGGCTAGCAGAGGGGGCAGTTCAATGTCATGTGGTGAAATTACTGGTTCACCTTTGTCCTTGTGTGATACCTGGCCATGCTCAGGTTCCTAGTCTTCACATAAAGCTAGTAAGTAAAATGCATGCAACCCAGAATTGGCATAGGGACTCAAAATACTACCTTCTGAGCAAGACAGCTCTATTTTGGGCTATGTCCAATACCTAATGTTAACCAGTTTGAATTTAGAAAATTTAAATATCTATTGTTTGGATGTAATGCTGGCCCTGACCTGTCAAGAGTGAGTGTTTCTATTCCTAAAAAGAGGTGACTGACCCTCAACATCTAAAATGTACCAAACACTACATGGAAGAATGCTTATGATTAGAAAAACTTAAAACACTGGTTAATTTGGCAGAAAAGAACCAGTCAGAGTAGATTTTTCTTAAATTTTTGCCCAAGTAGAGAGCTTTGAGTCAGTATATTATATTGTTTTCTGCCCCATCTGGAATAGCAGTACAAGATTTGTTGGCTTCGGTGAACTAGAGAGAATACTTAGAATCTGGAAGGTACTATAAATACAATCATAAATACTGTAAATACGATACTATGAATTTATTACCATAAAATGATCTACTCTGAGAGTATTCGGGAACCAGAGTTGTTGCCCATTGAAGGCACCTGCTTAGGCTCAAGGACTTAAATCATTCAGGGGGGCTGAAACCAGAAGTTGAACATCTGTCTTGAAGCTTTGGGGCAGCTGGCAGTGTGACTCTTTTCTTTGGTTCAGAAGTCTCTTTAGTTCAGGAGCCTTCTTTTGCTTCCCTTAGCCAAGCCCGAAGCATGAGTGGGCATCCTGAGGCAGCCCAGATGGTGCGCCGAGAATTCCAGCTGGATCTAGACGAGATTGAGAATGACAATGGTACAGTTCGATGTGAAATGCCAGAGCTTGTTCAGCACAAACTGGATGACATTTTTGAGCCGGTCCTTATTCCTGAACCCAAGTAAGTTCATCTCTTTCAGTTAAGTGTCAGCATTGCATGATCATGAGGGTGCCTACGTGGAAGGAGTTTTCTGTGCAGTCAGAACTTTTTAGATTACTGTATGGCTGGTGACAGTTCTTTACTCAGACCTGGAGCTAGTGGAGAACTGCATAATTCCAGCTCACTGGGATGTCTTGTAACAAAGATTGATTTTTTTTTTTCCCCTTTGTTCTGCTCTCTAGAATCCGGGCTGTTTCTCCACACTTTGATGACATGCACAGCAATACAGCATCCACAATCAACTTCATTATCTCCCAAGTAGCCAGTGGTGACATCAACACGAGCATCCAAGCTCTGACGCAGGTAATGGGGGTATGACCCATGACAGTAATCACAGTGGCTGAGGCTGTACGAGTGGTGGCTGCGTACGGGTCAGGGTTAAAGGAGGCAGGCAGTGTTAAGCACTGCACTGATGAGAGAGTGCACAGGGACCACTCAGTGTCATCACTTGCCTCCCAGGAGGTGGCTCTCATAGATCCTTGCTTTTTACGCTTGCATTCATTCACCAGAGGCTGGAGATAGAGCACTGAGTAAGTAGGGACAAAATCTCATGGAACTTACTTAGGTTTTAGCGGATAGAGAAAAATAGGTAAACAAGAAAATATCAGATAAGAGCAACTACTGTATAAGTATAACTCAAATGGGGTGATCAGAGAGAGGAGCCGAGTAGTAATTCAATTGGTGGTCAGGGATGCAGGCAGAGGGAACAGCTAGTACAAAGGCTGTCAGGTAGGAATGAGCTTGAATATTCAAGGCCCACGTGCCCAGAGCAGAGTGGGCAAGGGGGAGAATGGTACAGAAGGAGATTGAGAGGTAGACAGAGATCATATCGTGTAGACCTTTAAAGCCCTAGGGTAGGTTGTTTGGATTTTAAGTGTGATGGGAAACCATTAGAGAACTTTGAACAGAGAAGCTACGTGTTCTGTTTTGTTTTTTGCAAATCATTCTCTTCTGCTTCCCTTCCCTAACAGTCTAGTCCCAAAACCAGTAAGTTGGTGGAGCAAGGTAGGCATCCACCTTGTGGCTAGGTGGTGGGGGTGGGAAACCATCGTGGCCCATTGCAAGAGTCTCAGAGCCCCCGTGTTGTGAGGATGGTGTCACTCGGGGGGTGATGCAGAGTCAGGAGTCAGTGCCCAAACAGGATGAAGAGCATGTCGTGCAGGCAGCCAGTCTGGCATGATGGTAGGATCCCCTGCAAGGTGAGGATAGCCATGTGGGGTGGAGGGGGCGGGGCAGCATGCAGGTGGCTCAGAATGGGGAGTCAGAGCGGAACCAGGAGAAGTAGGCATCTATGTGGGGAAGGACTAGGGACAGAGATGGGAAAGGGATTGGTCAAAGATATATAAGGAAAATAGAAGCTACGTTTCTTTTTTTCTTTTCTTTTAAGATTTTATTTATTTATTTGAGAGAGAGAGAAGCATGAGCAGGGGCAGAGACAGAGGGAGAGGGAGAAGCAGGCTCCCCACCAACCAGGGAGTCCAACTCAGGGCTCGATACCAGGCTCCCAGGATCATGACCTGGGCCAAAGGCAGACACTTAACACATTGAGTCACCCAGGCACCCCTGAAGCCATGTTTCTGACTGTCAGAAAAGAGTGCTACAAATATGAAAGGAAAGCAAAACAGAATAAACTCTGTCATGGGACCAGAATTAGATTAGATGTGTCAGTATGAACTCAGGATTTTCAACACAGAGATGTAGAAATATGAATATAAATGTGTGTATATATGTGGTATAAATGTATGTTACAGATATACATGTATGTATATAATATGCATATATTTCCCAGTTCTTTCATTGAGAGGGCCCAAGAACAGCAATACCCCAACAGCAACAAGCACCCCCAAATCTTGGTTTCTAAATACCATCTTCCACTAAAAGGGAATGAGGGCTCCTTGGAGAAGAGGTAGATTCTAGGGCTGAATTAGAAAAAGTACAAGAGGGCGCCTGGGTGGCTCAGTGGGTTAAGCCTCTGCCTTCAGCTTGGGTCATGATCTTAGGGTCCTGGGATTGGGCCCCGTATAGGGCTCTCTGCTGAGTGAGGGTAATAAATTAAATAAAATAAACCCCCCTACCCTGCCTGCCTCTGCCTAGTTGTGATCTCTCTCTCTCTCTCTGCCAAATAAATAAATAAATAAAATATTTAAAAAAAAAAAAAAAAGTACAAGATAATCCTGGAATATTGTATTGTACCTGACAGTAAGGAGAGGTTCAAAGAATGATAGGGACATGTCAGAAGGACCCAGTGGCCATCTGAAACAGACTCCCTCTCTTTGCACAGGGGATAGTTTTAGCATCAAAATCAATAATGATAGTAATGAGGTATAACCCAATGAATTGAATAAAATTCAGGAAATTCAATAAAATTTACAAAATAGGAAACCCCAAGTCCAGGCGCTTGTAAATTAAAAATTTAAAGAGAAATGAGATGTTTACAGTTTCATAGTACCTCCCCACAAAATACAGAGGACTGAGATACAAAAAGTAACCAAGAAATATAAAATACTTGGAGTAATTTGATGGTGGAGAAGCTTAGCAGACACCAGCTTGAAGTGTCACAGTGAACATCAGTAATATTACAAGATGAAATCATGTGTCACCTTGTAGGAGCCGGTGAGAATTCAGCATCACTTTGCTGACATTCCTAATGTCATTTAAGCTTGAAGAAACCTCAGACAAATGCAAACTGAGGGATATTTTACAAATGTCAAGGTTAAGAAAGTCAAGGAAAGGGGCACCTGGGTGGCTCAGTGGGTTGGGCTTCTGCCTTCGGCTCAGGTCATGATCCCGGGGTCCTGGGATCGAGCCCCGCATCGGGCTTTCTGCTCGGCAGCAAGCCTGCTTCCCTTCCTCTCTCTCTGCCTGCCTCTCTGCCAACTTGTGATCTCTGTATGTCAAATAAATAATAAATAAAAATCTTTAAAAAAAAAAAAAAAAAAGAAAGTCAAGGAAAGACTGAGGATGGTCTAGATTCTAGACTGGCCTTTAGCTATGAAGAACGTGATCAGGACAATTGGAGAGAGTGGAACAGGGCTGGAGGACTAGGTGTGATCGCACTAATACTAATTTCCTGATTTTGAGTGTTGCCTCCTGAGTATGAAGGAGGATGTCCTTGTGACAAAGAAATACACAGTGAAGTGTGAGATAGGCGTGGAATACCAGACTGACAACTCACTCAGCTGATTCGAGGTTTTAGAAGTTCTTTCACAGTACGTCCAACTTTTCTATAATGTTTAAACTTTATTTTTACTGGGGAAAGTGTCTCTCTGGCCATTCTCACAAGACCATATCTATTAAGAAGCTCTGACTGAAATTCACATGAAAGATAGTATTGCCTGCACCAGGATTATCACAGTGGGGAGGAAGAAAAGCAGGTGGTTCCAGGTCATCTTTGATAGGTAGCGTCCATAAGACTTGGAGACAGATGGGATGTGAAAAGTAAGGTAGGAAAAGAATCAAGAGTAACTCCTCGATCTTTGACTTGAGCACCTGGGTGGAGGGATGGTGGTGCTGAGATGAGGGAAGCTGGAGGAAGAACACTCTTGAGAAGTTGGATATTAAGAGCTGTGTCTTTGCTATGTTAAGCAATTGGGAATCTCGGCGCAACATTCTTGCTTTTGTTTGACAAATAGTCTCCTATTAACAATTTCGACATTGGAGGGGATTCTAGGAAATAGTGACTTGAATACTTGCATTCTTGTTGCCTTCTCTTATCAACTTCAATCCAAACCCACCTGCCATTTCTGAGCAGAGGAGCTGCTGGGTCTGGCAGGTGGCATCTGAAGTCTGTACAAGTGTCAGGCTCCGTCTACTACGAGTGGGACCCTTTACCGCATAGATGCCTGCAGGAAGACCTGAAATTCAGTAGCACAGAGCCAGGGAGAAAGATTGCAACACCCAAAATCCTGGAAAGAGATCTCTCTTCATCCAGGGAGACCAGCAGATCCCCTAAAGAAAGGACAACAGTGGTTTGTATGAGTGTTAATAGAAGGACATGGTGTTCTCCCTGGCCCCCAGGGAGCTACAGGTTGCTGAACAAAAAGGCTGAATTCACTGTCTGAGACTGGGAAGTCTCTAGCTTTTGTACCTTGGAGACAGGAGAGCAGAAGTGTTTGCCCTTGGTGTTGGGTCATGTGACTGATAGGTTGCCAGCTGGCATACCACTAACTTAGAAGAGCAGAAATTGCTCTGTCTCCCATTCTCAGACTGCCACAATTGGGGATTTCCAAAAGGCAGACCCAAGAGTGAATCCTGACTAGGTAAAGAATAATAACGAACCATACCATAAGAGATCCAGTAACTAGAAAGAAGAATAAAACAAAATAACCAGAATGGGCATCTCCTAGCACAGTGAAACTGCTGGAGGGGACAAGATGACCACAGCAGAGGGGAACAGGGTGTGGGAAGAGTACTTAAAGAGGATTTATTATTACATATAAAGATTCGGGCAAAAAAACCCCAAAAAACATGGTTTTAGAATTTTAAAATTGAGTAGACGGTCTGAAGGGAGAGGATGGTAACTATAGAAACCAAATTAATGGTCCTGAATGACAAGGGTGACAAGACCATTCAGTGGGGAAAGGACAGTCTTCTCAACAAATGATGCTGGGAAAATGGATATCCACATGCAGAAGAGTGAAGTTAGACTCTTATGCTCTGTACAGAACTAACTCAAAATGGATCAAAGACATTAATGTAATAGCTAAAGCTATAAACTCTTAAAAGAAAATGTGTATTGAGGGGGTCTCCTTGTGGCAGTGGCAGCTCAAGAGCAGAGTATGAGTCATGGCACACAGGTGTTTAAAATGTTTCTTCCCTTCTTTGACCGAGTTTTAGTTGAAGTACAGTCAAAACTGCAAACACAGGAGGCATTTTGCTTCCAGAAAAATCTCAAGGAAAACTATTATAAGCAACAGGAATCTGTTGGATCAGGCTCTAAAGAAAAAAGAGTAGGGAGATTGAACAAATTAGCGTGAAAGTTGGAGGAAAAGTTCCTCTAGAATATGGAGGCACCAAAGTAGTTCTAGATGACAAGGATTGTGTCTTTTTTTTTTTTTTTAAAGTTTATTTATTAGAGAGAGCAAGCAGGGGGAGGGGCACAGGGAAAGAATCTCAAGCAGACTCCCCACCGAGTGTGGAGCCCCGCTCAGTTCCATGACCCTGAAATCATGACCTGAGCCAAAATCAAGAGTTGGAAGCTTAACTGACTGAGCCATCCAGGTGCCCCAAGGATTATTTCTTATTTAGAGATGGAGACATCCTCAGAAAGTATGTAGACTGAAATAAATGATTATTGAAATGGCATTGCATGAAGCTGCTCATTCCAGTGAAGTTGTGAAATCTTTCTTTCATCAGCTGAATAATTTCCATGTCTCTCCTTTAATTAATAACCTAAAAAAAGAAAAAAAAAATACCATAGGGGAAGATCTTCATTATACTGGATTTGGCAGTGAATTCTTGCATGGGACACCAAAAGCAAAGGCAACAACAACAACAAAAAATTAAGTTGAACTTATCATAATTTAAAAGTTTTATGCATTAAAGGTCACTATCAAAAGAGTAAAAAGATATCCCATAGAATGAGAGAAAAGATTTGCAAATTGTATATGATAATGGTTAATATCCAAAACACAGAAAGAACTACAACTCAACCAAAAAAAAAAAATGGGCAAAGGACTTAAACAGATATTTCTCCAAAGAAGATATACAGGTGGCCAGTAAGCACATGAAAAGTTGTTTCCATTCTTAGTAATTAGGGAAAATGTAGATCAAAACCACAGTGAGATACCACTTCACACCCATTAGGATTTTTTTCTGAAAATGGGAAACAGTAACTGTTGTTACAAGGAGGTGGAGAAATGGGGACTTGTGTGCATTGTTGGTGAGGACATAAAACGCTGAAACTGCTATGGAAAACAGTCCGGCGTTTCCTCTCAAGGTTAAACATAGAATTACAATAAGATCCAGCAATTTCACTCCTAGGAAGCAGGGACCCAAACAGATAGTTGTGCACCGGTGTTCATAGAAGCATTACTCACAGCCGACAAAAGGTGGGAAACGAGTCCATCAGCAGATGAATAAACAAAATGTGGTGTGTAGGTACAATGCAGTATTATTCAGCCATAAAGATGAATGAAATTCTGATATTTGCAGTAACATGGGTGAACCTTGGAAACATTATGCTGCGTATGATAAGCCAGGCACAAAGGGACAAATACTGTATGATTCCACATATATGGCAAATCCATGGAGATAGAAATTAGAAGAGAGGTTACCAGAACTAGGGGGGCAGGAGGAAGGGGGACTTATTATTAAATGGGTATGGAATCTGTTTAGGATGACAACAAAGTTCTAGAAATAGTAGTGGTGGTTACATAACACTGTGAAGTTACTTAATGCTATTGCATTATATACTTCAAAATGGTAAGTTTTATATGTATTTTTACTGTTATAAGAAAATTAAGATAAAAGTAAAACCCTCAGTAACAAAAATGTTTGAATAGCTAGGAATAAATCAAGCATTTTACAAAGAAAATTGAATGACATTAGAGAATTTCCAAATAAATGGAAGTATACTATGTTCACAAGATTCGGGCTTATCAATTGCCAGTTCTCCTCAAATTAACCTATACAGTCAGAGCCATTCCAATCAAAATCTCAACAGTTTTTCTGTAGTCATGAAACAAATTCTTTTAAACTTTATGTGGGAGATCAGCAGGCTTGCAAATAGCAAAGTCAGTTTTTTTGTTTTGTTTTTTGTTTTTTTTAAGATTTTTATTTATTTATTTGACAGACAGAGATCACAAGTAGGCAGAGAGGCAGGCAGAGAGAGAGAGGAGGAAGCAGGCTCCCTGCTGAGCAGAGAGCCTGACGAGGAGCTTGATCCCAGGACCCTGGGATCATGACCTGAGCCGAAGACAGAGGCTTTAACCCACTGAGCCACCCAGGTGCCCCCAAAGTCAGTTTTTTTAAAGACTTTAAAAATGAGAATACAGTGGAGATGGCTTAGGTCCCCAGGCATCAGCTGTGACTACAGAGCCTCTGTAATTAATAGTATAGTATTGGCCTGGACAAGCAGATCAACCATTGAGATGAAACAACCCAGAAATAGACTCACATCTATAAGAAACTTAACGCAGAAAAGACCTTAAAAAATCACTTGGTAAAGCTACATTAATCAGTAAATGGTGCTAGGACTAATTATTTTCCGTAGGAACAACAGATTGCTATTTCCTACACCAAAGTGTGTTTCAGATGGATTAAAAACCTAGATGTGAATAAGAGTACATTTTTTACTTCACATTATGTGAGGATTTCTTTTTAAACCAGACACGAGTGCACCTGGGTGGCTCAATCATTAAGCATCTGCCTTCATCGCAGGTCATGATCCCAGGATCCTAGGATTGAGCCCTGCATCGGGCTCCCTACTCAGTGGGAAGCCTGCTTCTCCCTCTACCATGCCCCCTGCTGTGTTCCCTCTCTCATTGTGTCTCTCTCTGTCAAATAAATGAATAAAATCTTTAAAAAATAAACTACACACAAAACATAAATGAAAAGGAGAAACTTTTACTACATTAAAATTTCTAAGAACTTCAGTTATCACAAGATACTCCTGTTTATAACAAAATGAAAAGACAAGCAGGGTGCGTGGCTGGCTGTCGGTGGAGCATGGGGCTCTTAATCTAAGGGTGGTGAGTTCAAGCCCTGTGTTGGCTATGAGGTCTACTCTTTTTTTTATTTTTTTAATATTTTATTTATTTATTTGAGAGAGAGACAGTGAGAGAGAGCATGAGTGAGGAGGAGGTCAGAGGGAGAAGCAGACTCCCCGTGGGGCTGGGAGCCCGATGTGGGACTCGATCCCGGGACTCCAGGATCGTGATCTGAGCTGAGGGCAGTCACTTAACCAACTGAGCCACTCAGGCGCCCCTATGAGGTCTACTCTTAAAAAAAAAAAAAAGGAAAAAAGAAAAAAGACAAGTTACAGGTGAAGACAACTGGGACAGGTGCAGTAGATTAAATATAAAGACATGGAAATTAAATAATTCTTACCAGTTTAGAGGTCAGAAGAGTGGTTTTAAAAATAGCAAACCCAGAAAGAATGGTAACCTCTGGTGGGAAGCAAGGTACGGGCTTGGAGGGGCAGGAAAAGAGCTTTTGGTGTCCTACAGATGTCCTATAGCTCGTTCTCAGGGGAAGATATACAGATACACAGGCATAGAATTCCATTAAGTTGTATTCTTAGGATTTGTATGTTGTATCATATTAAAGTTAAACCTTAATTTAAAAAAAAGAATATTAGTGGGGCACCTGGGTCAATCAGTTGGTTAAGTATCTGACTCTGGATTTTTGGCTCAGGTCATGATCTCAGGGTCCTGGAATTGAGCCCCACGTCAGAGTCCCTGCTCAGTGGTAGTCTGCTGTCCCTCTCCCTCCGCCCCTCCTCCCGACTGGGGTTGCTCTCTCTTTCTGAAATAAATCTTTTTTTTTTTTTTAAGATTTTATTTATTTATTTGACAGAGATCACAAGTAGGCAGAGAGGCAGGCAGAGAGAGAGAGGGGGAAGCAGGCTCCCTGCCAAGCAGAGATCCCGATGTGGGGCTCGATCCCAGGACCCCGGGATCATGACCTGAGCCGAAGGCAGAGGCTTTAACCCACTGAGCCACCCAGGCGCCCCTGAAATAAATCTTTTAAAAAATAGGGACGCCTGGGTGGCTCAGTTGGTTAAGCGGCTGCCTTCGGCTCAGGTCATGATCCCAGCGTCCTGGGATCGAGTCCCGCATCAGGCTCCTTGCTCGGCAGGGAGCCTGCTTCTCCCTCTGCCTCTGCCTGCCTCTCTGTCTACCTGTGCTCTCTCTCTCTCTCTAACAAATAAATAAATAAAATCTTTTAAAAATATATATATATTAATTAGTTAACAGTAAACTAGATTTAATTAATATATATGTAGGGAGAATTTTACAGTCTCTTAAAATATCTATATTTTTTGTATCTTTTTTTTTTTTAAAGATTTTATATTTATTTATTTGACAGACAGAGATCACAAGTTGGCAGAGAGGCAGGCAGAGAGAGAGGAGGAAGCAGGCTCCCAGCTGAGCAGAGAGCCCGATGTGGGGCTCGATCCCAGGACCCTGGGGTCATGACCCGAGCCGAAGGCAGAGGCTTAACCCCCTGAGCCACCCAGGCGCCCCTATATTTTTTGTATCTTAAGACCTGCTATAGTAAAAGGTACACTTACCAAATTCTTTACTGGTAACCCAACAAATTTTTTAATAAATAATGTCACAAAAAAATATTGACTACTTAGAAAAGTATGAGACACCCTCCTGACCCATCATCAAAAACAAAAAACAAAAAAACCTCTCTAACAATTTTATTTCTTGAGAGAGAAAGAGTAAGAGTGAGGGTAGGGAGCAGAGGGAGAGAATCCCAAGCAGGCTCCCTGCTGAGCAGAGAGCCCAATGCAGGGCTACATCTCACAACCCTGAGATCGTGACCTAAGCCAAAATGAAGAGTCAGAAACTAGACTGAGCCACCCAGGCGCCCCACCCCAAAACTCTTAATAGTGAATAGGAAAGCAGTTCTCTCTCAGACTCTACTGAAACTACTGAACTCAGAAAAATATATTGCCTGAAATGCATTTATTATTGAAGAAAGGCTAAAATAAAGGAACTTAGTACTTAACCAGATAGTAGAAAAAAAATTTTTTTTAATCAAAAGAAATTTAAAAGTAGGAGATAAACTATAATTCATGAGGTAGATTTTTTAAATAATAAATTTAAATTTGTTTCCAGTGAAACAAAATTAATTCCTTACTAGCCTGATTAGAGACCAAAAATAGAAGTGTCAGGAATGAGGAAGGAGCCAACCATAAATAAGGAAGAGACTGAAAAAAAAATTAGACATATAACCCTGTGGAAATTTGAAACTACTGATCTCCCCCTAAGGTTTTTTAAATAACCAGGAGACTTGGGGAGACCATAAAAAGTTAGGAAACTCAGAACAGAACAAGATATTTGATCATATAAAATTTTAAGATTTTAATCTAGAGAAATTTACCATATACTGTCAATAAATAAGTGGTATGTTGTGGGATATATTTACAACCCATATGACTAATAAAGGATTAATAGCTATAGGAGGAACCCAAACAAAAAATTACCAAAGGATGTAAATAAGCCAATTACAGAAGATTCCAAACAGCCAAGCCAGTAAACACATGAAAAGAGGTCCAGGCCCTCCTGTGGCACAAAATGCAAATTAACATAATAATAAGAAAGCACCTTTTGCCATCAGAGTGACAAAAAATAAAAAAGAGTAATAACAGGGCTCCTGGGTGGCTCAGTGGGTTGAGCTTCTGCCTTCTGCTCAGGTCATGATCTCGGGGTCCTGGGATCGAGCCCCGCATTGGGCTCTATGCTCAACAGGGAGCCTGCTCCCTCCTCTCTCTCTGCCTGCATCTCTGCCTACTTGTGAGCTCTGTCTGTTAAATAAATAAATAAAAATCTTTTTAAAATAAGAAATAAAATAATACAGTAATATCTATATGTCATTTAAGATGTATTCTTCAGATTCAGAAGTTAGAAATAAAAACGTAAGTTAGGATACTATATATACAGTCATGTTTATTGGAACATTATCTATAGGAAACAAAATAACCAAACTGAAAACACAGTGAATGTTTATCAGTAAGAGAATGATTGAGTAAGTTTTGCTCCATGCATATGTGGACTGTTAAGCAGCCTTTAATATGTGGACTATTAAGCAGCCTTTAAAAATAGAGCTTTTTTTTTTTTTTTTAACTGGAGCTGTTCTTGTGGCCTTTGGGGATTTTCATAATTTTCTGTTGAACTAGAAAAGCCAGATGCAGATTTGTGTATGTACTATAATCCTCTGGTAGAATAAACAACACCATAAACCTTGATCCCATTTATGTCTGCATGTATGGTCATGCTTCTGTGAACGTGAAAGATGTTGACCAGGCATTACTGTTAATTATCTTAGGAAAAAGAGTAAGCTTCCCCCTAAAAAAAAGAGAGTATTTGTATGGTGTCTGTGTTGAAGCAGCATTGTTAAACAGCCCCAGTTATATAAAATTGTTTGTGTTTCCGGGGTATATAACTGCATAAATCTAAATGAAAGTAGGACCACTAGCTTCTAGAACACCAGGGGGCACTGTTCACACTGCAGTCTGTGTAAATGGTGCTCCCTGGAATTGTGTAACAGGATAGCCCTGCATGAGAGGATGGTCATTGAAGATTGGCATGCTTGTCCTATTACG
>ML110839.1:0-11757 GCA_003697995.1 Taxidea taxus jeffersonii
CCCCAGCTGAGCAGGGAGCTGGATGCAGGACTTGATCCCCCGACCCTAGATCATGACCTGAGAGAAAGGTGGACGCTTAACCGACTGAGCCACCCAGGCGTCCCCTTACAGATGCTCTTTACTGACAATTCCAAAGGAAACCATGGGCTGTGGTTTATTTTCCTTGGTGGAGCTTGGAGGATATACAATGGGAAATGTCTATCTCAGTCCCAATTCCTTAAACATCAGGGCTGGAGGCAGAAGTGAATGTCCCAACTCTTGTTAAAAATTTTATTTATTTATTTGACAGAGAGAGCACAAGCAGAGGGAACAGCAGGCAGAGGAGGGAGAAGCAGGCTCTCCACTGAGCAGGGAGCCCCACATGGGGGACTTGATACCAGGACCCTGGGATCATGACCTGAGCCAAAGGCAGACGCTTAGCCAACTGAGCCCCCCAGGCACATGCGGATGTCCCAACCCTTAAGTGAGGAATGCTGTCCTAGGAGACCAGAAAGAGGGACAGGGACGTCAGGCAGGAAAGGACAGGGAGTGTATGGCAAATGGCCAGTGTGTCACAACAAACAGTCTGCTCCTTTATCCGAGGGCATTTACACAGAGGCTTCCTGGAGTCACTGCTGTGGGAGGAAGAGTCAGGAGGCAGTTTAGCAATTTAACTGCTGAGTCTTCCCCTTCTATCAAGGTATGAACACCCTGTGCTTTTGGGTTGTGTTTCTGGCCCGCCAAGCACTGCTAAGGAAGTTAATCTCTGAGGTTCCTCTGTGGCCAGTCTGTACCATGTATGGGGTGCCTTGGCAGTTGATTATGTTCGAATAATATCAATTTCTCCTTCAACTAAAAGCAGCAGCAGCTAACACCTCTATTATGTCTTACTATGCACCGAGCACTGTTGTAAGCCCTGAACTTGTATTGATGTTTAAAATATATATAAGTATTTATTAAAATATATATATTTATTTATTTATGAGAGAGAACAGAAGGAGGGGCAGAGGAAGGAGAGAGAGAATCTTAAAGAGGCTCCATGCCCAGTGCAGAGCCTGATGCAGGGCTTGATTTTACGACCTTGAGATCATAACCTGACCCGAAGTCAAGATTTGGGCACTTAACTGACTGAGCCACCTAAGTTTCCCATATTGATACTTTTAATTCTTGCAACAACTCTACAGTTGAAACACAATCATTATCCCTATTTTCAAATGAGACAACTCAGCACAGAAAGGTTAAGTAACATGCCTAAAGTCACATAGCTAACAAGTGGTGGGGCCAGGATTGGAACCCCAACAATTGGGCTGCAGATCCTCGCCACTTTGTCATTGGAATAGCACATTAAATGTTCATTTATACACTTTTAGTGAATGATTTTACTCCATATAATGTTAAGAACCTCAAATTTTCCCAAAATTTCAACTATTCTACAATTCAACTTGTATTTCTTGAAATGCAACAGTGGCAAACAGTAAGAGTAATCTTTAATATAGATATTGATCATGTTTATGGTAGTCGGTATTATAAAGGGATTCTATTGAACGCACAGAAACTGTGTCAAGCAATCCATTGATAAATAGTGGGGAATGAATAGCTTATAGAATCAGAATACATAAGACATAACAGAGAAAGTCTAGAGGATCATATAGTCCAATCTCCCGATTTCATTCATTCATTCATTCATTCAATTATCAACACTCTGTGTGCAGGCATACACTGCACGTGAATCACATAAAGATGATTAGGACATGCTTTCTGACTTCAAGGAACTCACCTCTGGGCTATGAGAACCCTCAGCTCAAAGGGTGGTGGTGGGGGGTTGTCGCTGGGCTCATACATGTGTCGGCAATTTACTGATTGTTAAACAAGAAAGGAGAATTAAAAACCCCTAATGGTACTTTACTGTTATATATAAACCATTCTATACAAACATCTATAATAATTTAATTTCTATAAAAAGAATGTATTCATATATTAGTTAAAAATATTCATATAGTAGTTAAAAATTAATTTTTAAAGGTTCATGCAAATGACTCTTGGTGGTAAAACCACAATGTGTTTTATTTCACTAGGCTAATAAGCAAAGGGGTTTGAGGAATTTTTTGTTTTGTTTTGCCCTACAGAAAATAGCAGATACTAATACAGAAGCAAGTCATTAAGTCTGAATCTGTCTGAGTTGGGCAAGTTCAAACCTTGGTTGCAGAACCAGTTTGAGCACAGGGGGACCTTTATGATGGGGATCCTGGGTCACTCCATGACATGGAGAGAGTTGGACCGTAGGCCTCCTGACCAGGGACATAGTGCTTCAGGGAATCCATGTCTCCCTTCTCCAGCAGCTGCTTCAACCTCTCTCCCCACAAACCAGCTTCTCCTGGGTCCCAGCTGATGCTAGAAATGTGGCTTTCACCACAGTGCTGAGTTGTTGTCTCTCCTGTCCAACAGAGTAGTCAATGAAAATCTCTGTTTAAATTTCAGATTCCTTGCAATCCCTTGTTGGTATCAAAATACCAACAGCATTTTCCACCAAACTTAAACCATCCTAAAATTTATATGGAATCACAAAAGACCTCAAATAGCCAGAACAATTTTGAAAAAGAAAAACAAAACTGGAGGTATCACAATTCCAGACTTTAAGTTATATTACAAAGCTGTAGTCATCAAAACAGTATGGTACTGGAATAAAAAAAGGCAGATCAACCCCAGAGATAAACCCACAATTATATGGTCAATTAATCTTTGAGAAGGCACGAAAGAATATCCAATGGGAAAAATTCTCTTCAACAAATGGTGCTGTGAAAACTGAGCAGCTATATGCAAAAGAATGAAACTGGAACCACTTTCTTACATCATTTATAAAAGTAAATTTGAAATGGATTAAAGACCTAAATGTGAGACAGGAAACCATTAAAATCCTAGCAGAGTGCACAGGCAGTAACTTCTCTGACACCAGCCATAGCAACATTTTTCTACATATGTCTCCTGAGGCAAGGGAAATAAAAGCAAAAATGAAGTATTGTGACTACATCAAAATAAAAAGCTCCTGCACTGCAAAGGAAATGCAACAAAACTAAAAGGCAACGTATGGTATGGGAGAAGGTATCTGCAGATGACATATCCGATTAAGGTTTAGTATCTTAAATATATGAAGAACTTCTGCAACTCAACACCCCCAAAACAAATGATCCAACTAAAAAAAATGGGCAGAAGAAATGAACAGACATCTCTCCAAAGACATACAGATAGCCAATAAGATGAATGAAAAGGTGCTCGACATCACTTATCATCAGGGATATGCAAATCAAAACTGCAATGAGACATCATCTCACACCTTTCAGAATGGCTAAAATAAAAAATGCATGGAAAAACAAGTATTGACGAGAATGAAAACTGGTGCAGCCACTCTGAAAACAGTATGGAAGTTTCTCAAAAATTTAAAAATAGAACTACCCTAAGATCCAGCAATCACAGTACTGGGGCATTTGCCCCCCCCCAAATACAAAAACACGAAGTCAAAGGGGTTACATGCAGTCCTGTTTATAGCAGTGTTATTTACAGCAGCCAAATGATGGAAAGAGCCCAAGTGTCCACCAATTGATTAATGGATAAAGAAGAGGTGATATATATACACAAAGGAATATTAACCAACCATAAAAAAAGAATGAAATCTTGCCATTTGCAATGACATGGATGGAGCTAGAGAGTATAATGCTAAGCAAAATAAGTCAGTCAGGGAAAGATAAATACCATATGATATCATATGGATTTAAGAAATGAAACAAATGCTCAAAGGAAAAAAAAAAGACAAACCAAGAAACAGATTCTTAACTATAGAAAACAAACTGCTGGGGCACCTGGGTGGCTCAGTGGGTTAAAGCCTCTGCCTTCGGCTCAGGTCATGATCTCAGGGGCCTGGGATCGAGCCCCGCATCGGGCTCTCTGCTCAGCAGGGAGCCTGCCTCTCTCTCTGTCTCTGTCTGCCTCTCTGCCTACTTGTGATCTCTATCTGTCAAATAAATAAATAAAATCTTAAAAAAAGAAAGAAAACAAACTGCTGCTTACTGGGGGGTGGGTGTGGGGATGGGTAAAATAGGTGAAGGGGATTAAGTAATGCACTTGTGATCATCACAAGTGATATATAGAATAACTGAATCACTGTATTGTGCACCTGAAACTAATACTCAATATATTAATTCTACTGGAATTAAAATAAAGTAAAATAAATTCCAGATTCCTAGGAAAGAAGCTCACTGGCTCATCTTAGATCAGGTGCCCTGCCCTGATCCAATTATTTCTCAGCATTATCAGCTCCTCCCTTAAGTAATGCTAGCAGTAGCTAGTAGTCCCAATCAAGTGTGTCAGGGTGTGGGAGATGAAGGTTGAGGAACAAGAGGTATGGGTTAGGTGAAGCAAAGGCAGGGAAAAAGGCTGACCAGAGAATGTAGCTGTGGCTAGGACAGTCTGTATATTAGGAAACACATCTCTATTAAAAATGCACTGATCCAGGTGTACCTGGCTGGCTCAGTCGGAAGAACATTCAACTCTTGATCTTGGGGTTGGGATTTTGAGCCCCACATTGGGTTTAGAGACTACTAAAAACAAACAAACTAACTAACTTTAAAAAAAAAAAAAAGGGAAAGAAAGAAAGAAACTTGCACTAAAAAATAATGCGGGGTGCCTGGGTGGCTCAGTGGGTTAAGCCTCTGTCTTAGGCTCAGGTCATGATATCGGGGTCCTGGAATCGAGCCCCACATTGGGCTCTCTGGTCAGAGGCAAGCTTGTTTCTCTTTCTCTCTCTGCCTGCCTCTCTGCCTACTTGTGATCAAATAAATAAAATCTTAAAAAAAAAATGTTTAAAAAAAAATAATGCACTGGGGCACCTGGGTGGCTCAGTCAGTTAAGTTTCTCCCTTTGGCTAAAGTCATGATCGTGGGGTCTTGGGATCGAGCCCTGAGACACACTCCCTGGTCAGCGGGGATCCTGCTTCTCCCTCTGCCTGTGTCCCTCCCTCCACTCATGCTTGCATTTGTGTTCTCTCTCTCATGTTCAAATAAATAAATAAAATCTTAAAGAAAAAAAAAAGCACCGATCCAATCTAGCAGCTCCATTTCTGGGTGGATATCTAAAAGAATTGAAAATAGGGATGCCTGGGTGGCTCAGTGAGTTAAAGCCTCTGCCTTCCGCTCAGGTCATGATCCCAGGGTCCTGGGATCGAGCCCCACATCAGGCTCTCGGCTCAGCAGGGAGCCTGCTTCCCCTCCCAACTCGCCTGCCTCTCTGCCTACTTGTGATCTCTGTCTGTCAAATAAATAAATAAAATCTTTTTGAAAAAATAAAAGAATTGAAAACAAAGTCTCCAAGAGATGTCTGTATACCTGTGTTCACAGCAGTGTTGCTTAGAGTAGCCAAAAGGCAGAAGCAACTGTACATCAAGACATGAGTGGATAAACCCAATGGGTACACACACAGTGGAATATTATTCAGCCTTAAAAACGGAGGAAATTCTGACTCATGCGACAGCATGGATACACCATGAGGACATTATGCCAAAGAAAAAATGCCATTCACAAGGAAAAACACTGCATGAGTCCATCTCTATGAGGGAGCATATTCATAGAAGACAGCAGAATGGCCAGGGACTGGAGGAAGGGAGGATGGGGAGTTAGTGTTTCATTGGGGCAGTTTCAGTTTGGGAAAATGGAGAGAGGCCTACATGAATGGGGTGATGGGTGTAGAAAGGGCTACGTCTAATGGTTAAGGCATTCATAGTAACTTTTACTTAATGGTAATGTAATGGTAACTCCTCCGTTATGTGTATTTTACCAAAACCTTAAAAAACAAAATAAAAAAATTTTAATGCAGAGAAATGAAAACACATTCAAATTTCCTAAGATACTAGAAAGGAGTATACACCCCGCCCTAATAATCTGATGGCAAAGGCTTCTCCTCACTTGGAAAGATTTCGAAAGGGGCCACGAATGAAGTCCGCCCAGAGCTGCGTGCTTCTGCCTTCAGGGCCATGTGGCACCAGTCAGTCCCGAGCAGAGGCAGGCCAGTCCGTTCTGCACATAGTTCAGCACAGATCCCGGGGGCTTTGTGATTCAGTCCGGGAGGGGTGGCTCACCCTCTGAAGAAACACTTTTCTCCTCACTAGGTGCCTTGGAGTCTCTCCTCATGGCCTAAAACCTGCATTTCCTGGCCATGTCCCAGACCATCGACAGCGCCAAAGAAGCCAAAACAAAACCAGAACAGTCCTCAGCTTTCCTTGGAGATTCCCTTAGGGAATCCTCCTCAAACAGTCCAGAGGTGATATCCCAGCTCCGTTATTTACTCGCTATGCTTGTCCCTCCACATCTTAGACCTTAGTTTCTTCATTTACAAGATGGAGCTTCATGGTGTAGTTAGGGAATGAAATAAGAGCATTGGCTGCATTTTTTTTTTTCTGTTCTTATTGTTTGTTGAGATGTCTACTCAGACTTCACTTTAGCAAAGAAGATCTTAAAAAATGAGGTCCAGGGGTGGCTCAGTAGGTTAAGCCTCTGCCTTCGGCTCAGGTCATGATCCCAGGGTCCAGGGATCGAGCCCCGAATCGGGCTCTCTTGCTCAGCAGGGAGCCTGTTTCCCCCTCTCTCTCTGCCTGCCTCTCTGCCTACTTATGATCTCTGTGTGTCAAATAAATAAATAAAATCTTAAAAAAAAACCGAGGTCCATATTACCACTAAAAACAAAGAAAACCACCCTCAAATCAGTAATGACCGTGACTAGGATGTTGTTAGAACTGGGCAGGGAAGAGGGATGCCCCAGGCCAGCTTCAGTTAGTGTGACCCATAGGCCCCTATTATGTGTTGGTTCTTCTTTGCTCTGATGGGACCAGAAATCTTCCTCAAAACAGAAACAAAAGCAAAAACACCTGCATCATCCAGGGCTTGGGAGACCCTCAGATTGTCTCCATTCGTTCCTTATTATTTTCTTTAAAATAATTATATATATATATATATACATATGTATATGTATATATATATAAATAACAGGTGATGATCTGCTTATTATTAAGACACTTTGCCTCATTAAATTCAGGTAACTTGAAAGGGATGTGGGAAATTTGGGCAGGGTGTGTGGAAATGCAATAATTAGAGAATTGGACACTAGGACTCACAAGATGGCAAAGACCGCTTTAGAAGATCTTAGGCTGACCACACTTTTGAGTGATGTGAAAAATTTACATATATTCCTGCCACACTTCTGACTCAGCGCTCAGAACTGCACTCCAAACAGTCTCACAGTCTCCCCTAGTCACACGAACAAACTCCCTTTCACACGCCCGTACACAGAAGACTTCCCTCACACAAGCTCGTATTCACCCACTTGTTGACTCTGGTACTGTCCACACAGACACCTTTTCATGCTATTCCAACAGAGAAACCCAGATGCCCACCAGCACGGGCGCCTGTGTTACCTGCACACTCAAGCCACATCCTGGCGTTCAGGCCTCCTTCTCTCAGGTTTGCCTGGACGCTGTCGCTGCTTCTTCGGCTTTCTGCCAAGTTCTCCACATAAATCCCCTGCAACAAGTATGTGTCTGGTGACCATGCCCTATTGGGCACTGTCATGACCCCTGGGAGCAACAGAACTGAGGAAGAGGTGGTCTTCGCTCTCAGGGAATTCAGAGTCTACTGGAGAAGGGGGATGGAGGCAGGGGGTGGGCAAGGGGGAACTGTGTAAAAATCTAAATGTTTGGGGTGAGGCTGGTCCTAAAACTGAGGTAGGGATAAAGAAAAGGGATGGCGAAGGGCAGGGGTGGGGGAAGTGAGGCCACAAGGAAGAGAAAGTGTCTTTAACCTGGAGAGGTCAGGAAAGACAGGTGTTGATGAGAAGGGAGTGCTTGAGAAAAATCTTGAAAAGTTCAACAGATTTTGCCAGGTGGGGAAGGAGGGGAGGTTGCTCACCAGAGAGGTTGTGAAGAATGGGAGAATCCGCATGGCATGGCCAGGGTGTGATATGCCAGAGCAAAGAGGAGAAGACAGGGTGGGAGTGGGGGGACTGGCAGGTAAAACAGTGCAGATGAGGAAAATACTTTTTTGCTTTGCAAAGGAACTTGGAATTTACTCAATATTCAGTGGTGAGTCACAAAGGGTGCTTTTGGTGGCAAGAAACAGGAAAAGTTGATTCTGGAGGCAACTAGTAACAAAATGGATTAACTCATTTAACTGGAAGCTCAGAGTAAGGGCACAATATGCTCAGTGTCATGAGGCCCAGGTTATTCTCACCTGTTTCCTATTCTGGCCTCATCACGTTGCTCACAATCACAAAATGGCTGCAGTGGCCTCAGGTACTGCATCCTCACATAGCATCCAGAGGCAGAAAAGAATTACCTCTCTTTTTATGTCTCCTTTTGTGTGTGTGTGTGTGTCTCTCTTTTTCTTTTTTTTTTTTTTACTTACATAATCTCTACACTGTACAATGTGGGGCTCAAACTCACGACTCCAAGATTAAGAGTTGTATGCTCTTCTGACTGAGCCAGCCAAGAGCGCCTCTTTGTGGCTCTTTTTAAAAAGTAAGAATCCTGTTCCAGAATCTTCCCCATTCCAGCGAGCTTCCTTTCACCCCCTCAAGTTCCTATATCCTTTCCCAAATCAATGATAAGCAAGAAGATTTACTTGATTGGCCTGGCCAATCAAGACCCGTCGCCGGGGGCTGGAGATGGAGTCCAGGGGTCCTGGAAGCCCATGACTGACAAAGGACTGGACAAAATCTTGGCTCTGTTGGCAGAGGGGGTGCTAGTCCCTGGAGGGGTGAGGGTGGTGGTGGGACACAATCAAATTTGCAATGCAGAAAAGTGACTGGGACAGTAGTTTGCAGGGTAAGAGAGAGAGAGAAATGAGAGTAGAGGCAGGAAAGGTGTTAGAGGTGTGAAATGACAGCCTCTATCAGGGCAAATACATTCAGGGAAAAGGGGAGTAGAGTGGATGGTATTTAAAGATTTCATTTATTATTTATTTATTTGACAGACAGAGATCACAAGCAGGCAGAGAGGCAGAGAGAGAGAGGAGGAAGCAGGTTCCCCGCTGAGCAGAGAGCCAGATGCGGGGCTCGATCCCAGGACCCTGGGATCATAACCTGAGCCGAAGGCAGAGGCCCAACCCACTGAGCCGTCCAGGTGCCCCAGATGGTTTTTAAGACATGGAAGAGATGGAAGTCTGATGGCCAATGATGAGTGAGCGAGGAGTTGCTGGCTGACCCCTGGTGCCTCAGGGCACTCACACTTTCCTGTACCAAATTCACCCAAGAGACCTCAGCACAGCCGCTCTGGGCCTCTCCAAAAGAAGCGCTTTCCAAACTCTTCGAGATCCTTCAGAGAATGGGGGCCCATGTTGACCAGACGCATGTGTTCCTTCTGCCATGAACTCACCTTCCTTTATGGAATCTTTTAACCCACTGACTGTTCCTTTGCTCCCTCTCCTGCTCGTTCTTCTTCCTGCCCCTCATCTGTAAATCTGCACCTGCCTTAGGCTTCTTAGGCCAGAGAATTTCAGAAGGGGGTGCCTGGGATCTTGCTTGGTGTGTAGGCCACAGACCATTTTAAGAAGATCAAGACCTAGGTCCTCAATTTCCATACATTCTCTTCCCAAGGCTGTTCTGTCCCAGAATGTGCCTGGATAGAGAGAAGTGTAGATTCTCCTTTCCACATCTAACAAAAGACCTTCCAATATCTTTCTGAACCTTATTGAGATTTATTTCTCCAGGGAGTCAAACGCTTCAGAATTGTCTGCTCTGAGGAACTTCTGGTGAGAATAAAGTCAAAAGAATGTCAGCGGAAAAGCCATAGGCAAGGGGATTGATTTTATCGCAGAGGCAAACTCAAGGTAAGGCTCTGTGCCTTTCCTATTTATCTTAGAAGCAGAACTCAGAAGATGGTTGTCCTAGGAGGTATATTCACAAATTTAATTAATCTGAAAATAAAAAGTCAGACTTTTGATGACAGCAAGTCTGCAGGGGACTGGTTTGATTTTATAATGGAGTGACACAATATTCTTTGCAACCTGGCTAGGCGGGATGTCCCCTGAAGCAATGGACAAAATACACAGCTCCCAGTGTTTTATAAAATTAACGGGAGTTATGCTTGTGATGAAATTTTTGTTAAAATATTTTATTAGCTAATAATAATTTAATAATAAATAATTTTAGTAGTCTTGATAAAATCCTTATTCTATTTTCCAGAAACTGGGAGAGCAAATGAATTTAATGACAGGTAACAAATCTTTTTCCAACTCCAGTGGTTTCCAATTCAGTGTTTTCATCAAAGTTGAAAGAAGGCCTAATAGACCTGCCAGCTGATAGGTCTTTATAAATAATATTTCATGATAGATCACTAGAGATTTTTGGCTTATAACTCAGATGACTTTAAAAGAATTGGGTGACAGCTACTGTACTAAAAATCCTTGCCTCATCTATGTATTTACAAGAAAAATACATAGTTTCATCAGTTCATCAGTTTCATTAGTTCTTCTATCAATAAAAATGAAAAAATAGGAAAAATACTGTTGCTGAATTTTTTTTTAAAGATTTTTATTTATTTATTTGACACAGAGAGAGAGATCACAAGTAGGCAGAGAATCAGGCAGAGAGAGAGGGGGGAAACAGGTTCTCTGCTGGGCAGAGAGCCCGACTCGGGGCTCGAACCAGGACCCTGAGATCATGACCTGAGCCAAAGGTAGCGGCTTAATCCACTGAGCCACCCAGGCACCCCATTGTTGCTGAATCTTGTCCCAACCTAAAAAGAATACTCACCCACACATATATTATCTAATTTGTAAACAATGACACTCATTTCACAAAGAAGTGTTTAATGAAACACCTACAAGTCATCAACTCTTGTTTCTAATTTAGTAAGTAGTAATTATGTTGTTTGATCAGTTATGCACTAATATTAACTGTAATCACAACTCAATCCAGAAGAAAAAATTCTAACACCAGTGATTATGGTTTCAGAAAAAAACTCAGGGACGCCTGGGTGGCTCAGTTGGTTAAGCAGCTGCCTTCGGCTCAGGTCATGATCCCAGCGTCCTGGGATCAAGTCCCATATCGGGCTCCTTGCTCGGCAGGGAGCCCGCTTCTCCCTCTGCCTCTGCCTGCCTCTCTGTCTGCCTGTGCTCATTCTCTCTCTCTAATAAAAAAAAAAAAAAGAAAAAGAAAAAAACTCAAACACCAAAAAACACAAGACACTGATAGAGAAGTGTGATATGGTGATAAATAAATGACTAACAAGCTTAAAGATACACCGCATTAGGAAAATACTTTGTGAAGAAGTGGGATGAAAGGCTTTAGGGTCTTGCCACTTGCCATATCAGCCCAACAGATTGCAAACAAGGGTTCAAGGAGGAAGAGGAAAGTATACCACATTTCCAAGTGTTAAAGAAGAGCATGTTCATGCATTTGTTTTTGAAGAAAATAGGTGATGATGGCTATGAAATCACTACTGTATTTGGATTCCCTTCCACATATTTAAAAGAGCAATATGGTAACTCTACTTAAAAATGTGAATGCCTATAATATGCCTAAAGTCATTTGTAATTATTTAAATGTATAATCAAACTGTAGCTACCACCTTAAAAGGTGTGAGGAGAATCCCAGTTTTTAAAAAACAAATTTTTTTAAAGTAGGCTCTACGTCCAACATAGGGCTCCAACTCATAGCCCTGAGATCAAGAGTCATGCGCAAGTGACTGAGCCAGCCAGGCGTTCCTCAAAAGTTTTTTTTTCGACCTTGATGTTGAAAAAA